>CAJFCJ010000007.1:0-150792 GCA_904063045.1 Dimorphilus gyrociliatus
TACAGAATTTCCTTACTTGTGAAAGAGATTTCTTGGAAGCACACACACTGGCAGCAATTCTTTTTTGAATTTTGACAATGATTTTTGGACAAACTTTCATGTCTCCCTTTCCTCTTCCATAAACAGCTCTTCTCACAGCAATCTTTTACCAGCTGGGCAGGCCAGTTTAAGAACTTTTGTTCACACGTAACTCCAGTCTTGACATCTAATGCAGAAAAACAAAATAAACAAAATTCCAAACTTTGAATAATTAGAAAGTCATTAATCTTACTTGGTTTTGTTTGTTTTGTGTGTTGCTAAAACTAGCATTATATTTTTAGTAACTTTTTCAAATAATAATTTGATAGATATACCTTTTTTACAGACATATGCAACTCTCAAGTATTTGAAAATTCCTGGGCAAGATCTCCAAACACATTATTCTTTGCCAATACATTACATCTTCTCTTTCCATTACAGAATTTCCTTACTTGTGAAAGAGATTTCTTGGAAGCACACACACTGGCAGCAATTCTTTTTGGAATTTTGACAATGATTTTTGTGGACAAACTTTCATGTCTCCCTTTCTCTTCCATAAACAGCTCTTCTCACAGCAATCTTTCTACCAGCTGGGCAGGCCAGTTTAAGAACTTTGTGTTCACACGTAACTCCAGTCTTGACATCTAATGCAGAAAAACAAAATAAACAAAATTCCAAACTTTTGAATAATTAGAAAGTCATTAATCTTACTTGGTTTTGGTTTTGGTTTTGGTGGTGTTGCTAAAACTGAGCATTATATTTTTTAGTAACTTTTTCAAATAATAATTTGATAGATATACCTTTTTTACAGACATATGCAACTCTCAAGTATTTGAAAATTCCTGGGCAAGGATCTCCAAACACATTATTCTTTGCCAATACATTACATCTTCTCTTTCCATTACAGAATTTCCTTACTTGTGAAAGAGATTTCTTGGAAGCACACACACTGGCAGCAATTCTTTTTTGGAATTTTGACAATGATTTTTGTGGACAAACTTTCATGTCTCCCTTTCCTCTTCCATAAACAGCTCTTCTCACAGCAATCTTTCTACCAGCTGGGCAGGCCAGTTTAAGAACTTTGTGTTCACACGTAACTCCAGTCTTGACATCTAATGCAGAAAAACAAAATAAACAAAATTCCAAACTTTTGAATAATTAGAAAGTCATTAATCTTACTTGGTTTTGGTTTTGGTTTTGGTGGTGTTGCTAAAACTGAGCATTATATTTTTTAGTAACTTTTTCAAATAATAATTTGATAGATATACCTTTTTTACAGACATATGCAACTCTCAAGTATTTGAAAATTCCTGGGCAAGGATCTCCAAACACATTATTCTTTGCCAATACATTACATCTTCTCTTTCCATTACAGAATTTCCTTACTTGTGAAAGAGATTTCTTGGAAGCACACACACTGGCAGCAATTCTTTTTTGGAATTTTGACAATGATTTTTGTGGACAAACTTTCATGTCTCCCTTTCCTCTTCCATAAACAGCTCTTCTCACAGCAATCTTTCTACCAGCTGGGCAGGCCAGTTTAAGAACTTTGTGTTCACACGTAACTCCAGTCTTGACATCTAATGCAGAAAAACAAAATAAACAAAATTCCAAACTTTTGAATAATTAGAAAGTCATTAATCTTACTTGGTTTTGGTTTTGGTTTTGGTGGTGTTGCTAAAACTGAGCATTATATTTTTTAGTAACTTTTTCAAATAATAATTTGATAGATATACCTTTTTTACAGACATATGCAACTCTCAAGTATTTGAAAATTCCTGGGCAAGGATCTCCAAACACATTATTCTTTGCCAATACATTACATCTTCTCTTTCCATTACAGAATTTCCTTACTTGTGAAAGAGATTTCTTGGAAGCACACACACTGGCAGCAATTCTTTTTTGGAATTTTGACAATGATTTTTGTGGACAAACTTTCATGTCTCCCTTTCCTCTTCCATAAACAGCTCTTCTCACAGCAATCTTTCTACCAGCTGGGCAGGCCAGTTTAAGAACTTTGTGTTCACACGTAACTCCAGTCTTGACATCTAATGCAGAAAAACAAAATAAACAAAATTCCAAACTTTTGAATAATTAGAAAGTCATTAATCTTACTTGGTTTTGGTTTTGGTTTTGGTGGTGTTGCTAAAACTGAGCATTATATTTTTTAGTAACTTTTTCAAATAATAATTTGATAGATATACCTTTTTTACAGACATATGCAACTCTCAAGTATTTGAAAATTCCTGGGCAAGGATCTCCAAACACATTATTCTTTGCCAATACATTACATCTTCTCTTTCCATTACAGAATTTCCTTACTTGTGAAAGAGATTTCTTGGAAGCACACACACTGGCAGCAATTCTTTTTTGGAATTTTGACAATGATTTTTGTGGACAAACTTTCATGTCTCCCTTTCCTCTTCCATAAACAGCTCTTCTCACAGCAATCTTTCTACCAGCTGGGCAGGCCAGTTTAAGAACTTTGTGTTCACACGTAACTCCAGTCTTGACATCTAATGCAGAAAAACAAAATAAACAAAATTCCAAACTTTTGAATAATTAGAAAGTCATTAATCTTACTTGGTTTTGGTTTTGGTTTTGGTGGTGTTGCTAAAACTGAGCATTATATTTTTTAGTAGCTTTTTCAAATAATAATTTGATAGATATACCTTTTTTACAGACATATGCAACTCTCAAGTATTTGAAAATTCCTGGGCAAGGATCTCCAAACACATTATTCTTTGCCAATACATTACATCTTCTCTTTCCATTACAGAATTTCCTTACTTGTGAAAGAGATTTCTTGGAAGCACACACACTGGCAGCAATTCTTTTTTGGAATTTTGACAATGATTTTTGTGGACAAACTTTCATGTCTCCCTTTCCTCTTCCATAAACAGCTCTTCTCACAGCAATCTTTCTACCAGCTGGGCAGGCCAGTTTAAGAACTTTGTGTTCACACGTAACTCCAGTCTTGACATCTAATGCAGAAAAACAAAATAAACAAAATTCCAAACTTTTGAATAATTAGAAAGTCATTAATCTTACTTGGTTTTGGTTTTGGTTTTGGTGGTGTTGCTAAAACTGAGCATTATATTTTTTAGTAACTTTTTCAAATAATAATTTGATAGATATACCTTTTTTACAGACATATGCAACTCTCAAGTATTTGAAAATTCCTGGGCAAGGATCTCCAAACACATTATTCTTTGCCAATACATTACATCTTCTCTTTCCATTACAGAATTTCCTTACTTGTGAAAGAGATTTCTTGGAAGCACACACACTGGCAGCAATTCTTTTTTGGAATTTTGACAATGATTTTTGTGGACAAACTTTCATGTCTCCCTTTCCTCTTCCATAAACAGCTCTTCTCACAGCAATCTTTCTACCAGCTGGGCAGGCCAGTTTAAGAACTTTGTGTTCACACGTAACTCCAGTCTTGACATCTAATGCAGAAAAACAAAATAAACAAAATTCCAAACTTTTGAATAATTAGAAAGTCATTAATCTTACTTGGTTTTGGTTTTGGTTTTGGTGGTGTTGCTAAAACTGAGCATTATATTTTTTAGTAACTTTTTCAAATAATAATTTGATAGATATACCTTTTTTACAGACATATGCAACTCTCAAGTATTTGAAAATTCCTGGGCAAGGATCTCCAAACACATTATTCTTTGCCAATACATTACATCTTCTCTTTCCATTACAGAATTTCCTTACTTGTGAAAGAGATTTCTTGGAAGCACACACACTGGCAGCAATTCTTTTTTGGAATTTTGACAATGATTTTTGTGGACAAACTTTCATGTCTCCCTTTCCTCTTCCATAAACAGCTCTTCTCACAGCAATCTTTCTACCAGCTGGGCAGGCCAGTTTAAGAACTTTGTGTTCACACGTAACTCCAGTCTTGACATCTAATGCAGAAAAACAAAATAAACAAAATTCCAAACTTTTGAATAATTAGAAAGTCATTAATCTTACTTGGTTTTGGTTTTGGTTTTGGTGGTGTTGCTAAAACTGAGCATTATATTTTTTAGTAACTTTTTCAAATAATAATTTGATAGATATACCTTTTTTACAGACATATGCAACTCTCAAGTATTTGAAAATTCCTGGGCAAGGATCTCCAAACACATTATTCTTTGCCAATACATTACATCTTCTCTTTCCATTACAGAATTTCCTTACTTGTGAAAGAGATTTCTTGGAAGCACACACACTGGCAGCAATTCTTTTTTGGAATTTTGACAATGATTTTTGTGGACAAACTTTCATGTCTCCCTTTCCTCTTCCATAAACAGCTCTTCTCACAGCAATCTTTCTACCAGCTGGGCAGGCCAGTTTAAGAACTTTGTGTTCACACGTAACTCCAGTCTTGACATCTAATGCAGAAAAACAAAATAAACAAAATTCCAAACTTTTGAATAATTAGAAAGTCATTAATCTTACTTGGTTTTGGTTTTGGTTTTGGTGGTGTTGCTAAAACTGAGCATTATATTTTTTAGTAACTTTTTCAAATAATAATTTGATAGATATACCTTTTTTACAGACATATGCAACTCTCAAGTATTTGAAAATTCCTGGGCAAGGATCTCCAAACACATTATTCTTTGCCAATACATTACATCTTCTCTTTCCATTACAGAATTTCCTTACTTGTGAAAGAGATTTCTTGGAAGCACACACACTGGCAGCAATTCTTTTTTGGAATTTTGACAATGATTTTTGTGGACAAACTTTCATGTCTCCCTTTCCTCTTCCATAAACAGCTCTTCTCACAGCAATCTTTCTACCAGCTGGGCAGGCCAGTTTAAGAACTTTGTGTTCACACGTAACTCCAGTCTTGACATCTAATGCAGAAAAACAAAATAAACAAAATTCCAAACTTTTGAATAATTAGAAAGTCATTAATCTTACTTGGTTTTGGTTTTGGTTTTGGTGGTGTTGCTAAAACTGAGCATTATATTTTTTAGTAGCTTTTTCAAATAATAATTTGATAGATATACCTTTTTTACAGACATATGCAACTCTCAAGTATTTGAAAATTCCTGGGCAAGGATCTCCAAACACATTATTCTTTGCCAATACATTACATCTTCTCTTTCCATTACAGAATTTCCTTACTTGTGAAAGAGATTTCTTGGAAGCACACACACTGGCAGCAATTCTTTTTTGGAATTTTGACAATGATTTTTGTGGACAAACTTTCATGTCTCCCTTTCCTCTTCCATAAACAGCTCTTCTCACAGCAATCTTTCTACCAGCTGGGCAGGCCAGTTTAAGAACTTTGTGTTCACACGTAACTCCAGTCTTGACATCTAATGCAGAAAAACAAAATAAACAAAATTCCAAACTTTTGAATAATTAGAAAGTCATTAATCTTACTTGGTTTTGGTTTTGGTTTTGGTGGTGTTGCTAAAACTGAGCATTATATTTTTTAGTAACTTTTTCAAATAATAATTTGATAGATATACCTTTTTTACAGACATATGCAACTCTCAAGTATTTGAAAATTCCTGGGCAAGGATCTCCAAACACATTATTCTTTGCCAATACATTACATCTTCTCTTTCCATTACAGAATTTCCTTACTTGTGAAAGAGATTTCTTGGAAGCACACACACTGGCAGCAATTCTTTTTTGGAATTTTGACAATGATTTTTGTGGACAAACTTTCATGTCTCCCTTTCCTCTTCCATAAACAGCTCTTCTCACAGCAATCTTTCTACCAGCTGGGCAGGCCAGTTTGAGCACTTTATGTTCACAGGCAGTTTTGGTTTTTGCATCTAATTTGAATAAATAATGTGAGAAGTTATAGATTTTGATTTGAGCTGTTGTTGAGGTTTAATATTAGACAGAATGTGTTTAATGTGAGTGTTTGTATTTTTTTTAAATTTTGTGTGATTGGGATGTTAAAGGTATTTTTAGGTTTGTGTTTTTACTTACCGTTCTGACAGGTATAGGCTATTTTTAAGTATTTAAATATTCCAGGGCATGGATCACCAAACAAGGTGTTCTTAGCTAGAATGGTACATTGTCGTTTTGAATTGCAAGCCTTGCGAATGACTTTCAAAGATTTCAGTGATTGGCATTTTTTGTTTTGTATTGTAGAAATGAATTTGTTTAGTGATGATTTTTTGCAAGTTTTCATGTCTTTTCTTGCTCTTCCATAAAATGCTCGTTTGATTTTCAAAACTTTCCCTGGTTGACATTTTATGTTCAAAGATTGATGTTCACAAGCCTGCTTGATGGTTTCCTCTGTTTTGAAGTTTTTGTACATTTTGTAACTTTGTTTTTGTTATACTACCTTTTTCTGTGAATTCTTCATCTGGAGGTGGCTTTTGTGGATTTTGTTCCTCTAGAAAGATATATTTTATATTTAACTTTTAAATTTGAGTTATCAAACCTGGTTTGCATTGGAAGCCATTTCCAGTAAAACCTGGTTTACATTTACATTTGAATCCTGGAATTTCGTTTGTGCATGTTGCCTTTGAATGACAAGTATCTGTCTTTTCTCTACACTCATCGATGTCGTCGCATTCACCTTTGTTGTTCATTCTTAATCCTCTTTCACAATTGCACCCCCATTCGCCATCAGTTTTTATACACTTAGCGTTCATAGCTATGCAGTTAGGATGGTTAGCACATTTTGAGTTACCATTTGATTTGCAGGTGCATTGCTTTTTACAATTCGCTGTGGACCATGTTTCTCCAATCTTTTTTTTACAATAAACGAATATTTTTATTTTTGGCCTACTAATTTTATTTATGACGACTTACGTCTCTAGTTATACCATTTTCATCTTTACATCCTCCACAGTTTGTTTTTTCAACGCAGTTTGTACCTTGTAATACAAAACCTGGTTTACATATGCATCTTGAAGATGGTTCATCATCACAATCGCCAGAAATCTCTCCTCCACAAGTTTCGTCACACGATGGAGCATTTAATTTAAATTCCATATTTTCTGGACATGTTACGGCTATGGAAAATTTGTGTGTAAGAGTTGTCATGTTTTCAATTATCATAATTTTACTTACGACAATCGGTAAACTTTCTCCATTCGGCGTTGAAACCTTCAATTGCCTCTTCACATGTTTCAACAAAGTCCTCAATGGCACTACAAGATGATGTAATTAAATTGTCACCATTCATTGCGCATAAATCCGCAATGCAATCATTGTAGATACGTAGAGCGTCCTCTTTCTTTTTTTTAATACATGAACCAAGTGGACCTTTCTCATTAATTAAAATATTACACAATTTCTCAGCTTCCTGTTCCTGTTTGACGCTGCATTCGGGCTGCGGATCATCGAAGGTGCGACAGCTGTGAGTAAATTAAGTTTTGCAAATAATCTTAAAACTATATAATTAATTACTGTGGTGGACCCCCAACTTTGTAGCTATCGCCCAATTCAGGAGCTTTTATCTTTCTTCTACCTCTTTTTGTGATAACGATAGCATTAATTGGTTTTCCATCCTTGGTTACTAAGTCGTTCTGTTTATTTCCGTCCATATTTCCGCACATACCACACATTCTGTTTTTGTAAGTATCAGGAACGTCCACTCGTACTCGAGTATTTCCGTCCCAAGTTACCTTCAAGCCAAAGTTTGTTTTCAGTACTACGTATCTTCTTCTCCTTTTGATGACCAATTTAACATAAAGACCTTTAGTTTTATCTCCAAAATTTAATCGTCTCTTAGCACCATTAATCTTTAGAACAAGATATTGAAAGAGAGGAACCTAATTTGAAATTTAGAGTAATCTTACCGTAACCCTTAGCCGTTGTCCTAGTCTGACATTATATCCTAAAGTTTGAATATCAACGTACTTTGTATAAGACACAGTCTTCTTTCTATTTGGTCTGTGATAATTTCGTACTTCAACATTGAAAGCAGGTAAACCTCCTTTTTCAGCTTCCGGACATGGTCTGTTTGAAAAAGAAACTTAATTAAATATCTGTAATTGTCTTACTATATTATATGTTACTTTGCTAATGTATATTGACAAGTTCCCATAAAATCAAATTTTTGTCCATCAAATGTTTTGTAATGAGGATCTCCAGCTGCATAGCAATGATAATATCTGAAGCATTGTCTCTTTCCGTCTCCTCTAAAACCTTTGGCACATTTACATTTGTATGAGCCTCTCGTATTGAAGCATTTTGCATTTTCATGGCAAGGACTCCTTTCACATTCATTAATATCTAGTGATTGATCAATAAGTTGTATTAAAAAGTATGCATTTCCATAGAATACTTACCAATGCATTTGTTGTCTTCATTTCTTTCAAATCCTTTCTCACAAGGTGGTACTAAAAATAATTTGAATTAGAGGGAAAAGCTCATGTTTTAATTAAGATACATTACATGGAATGCAAACTCTTCCATCACCAGTGAAGCCACGTTTACATTTGCAATCATATCCTCCGACTTCATTAATGCAATTAGCATCTTTGCTGCATTTATGTGTTCCAGTTTTACATTCATTTTCATCTGTTTAGTACAAGTGTGAGACGTCATTTTTTTATTATATGTTTTAATGCATTTTTTATTACCTGTGCACCCTTTGTAACCATTTCCAATCCATCCTCGTTTACAATGGCAGGATCGAACTCCATCCTTAACTCTACAGCTTGCTCTCTTATTACATTTACCCAATTTTACTTCTTTGAAATCTCTATTTTTCTCACAAGTAAATCTTATGGTACAATCTTCTGAAGAATAGAATTGACCAATCTCCATGAATCCACCATCAGGCATCTTACAGCCGCACTTATTACTTGGAATACAGTTGTTTCCATCTAAAACAAAGCCCTTTTTGCATACGCAACCTTCCTTAGGAGGTTCTTCGCAATCGTTCGGATCTGCATCAGGATTTTCACATGTTGCTGGACAAGATGATGTCTCCTGGGCATATACAGCATTTGCTTGGCACTTTAGAGCTAGAGGTATAATAAAATTTTGCAAAAAATTCTGACGTAACTTAAATTTTACATACGGCAGAAATTATTTTTTCTCCAAACAACAGCTACATCATACTTTTCTCTACATTTATCTGCAAAATCTTCAATGGATTTACAGATCATTTCATTTCTATTATCCTTCACGAGACAAGCATCAAAGACACAATTATCTAATTCGTCGTCAATTAAATCCTGGTTGTTTTTATCTGAAATTTTTAAAGTTTTAGTAAAGAATCAATTTAATATTATCTTCTAAATGCCTTTTTTAATAGCTTCAATGCATTGCTTGAAAGGTCCATTGTTATCAAAGATAATTCCACATTTATTCTTAGATTCTAAGTTTTGCTCTTCTTTTTTGGTACATTGTCCTGGTTCATCTCTTAGCGGTCTACATCTGTTTTAAAATAATTCACGAGCATTAATTTGTTTTGTTTCAAGTATGCTTTCAGTGTAGAATACCCTGGTTTTGTTGCTCTATCAATAACTTCCCATGAATTACCCAAGTCTGCATATCTATATCTAGTTCTTGTTTTACCTCTTCTGATTACCTTAATTGTTGTAGGAGGAGCTGGTTTTCCATCGGAGCCAATAATATCGTTCTTTTTGTTACCATCAAAGTTACCACAAATACCACACATTCCCCTGTTGAGAGTTAATAAAAGAGATTTTATGAATGTTTTGAATAATAAAATACTGACATATTCTTATAGTAAGAAGGCAATTCCACTATTGCTCTACTTCTTCCATCGAAAGTAACTGCTAGACCAAAGTCAGTTCTAAGAACAACGAATCTTCCTTCTCGTTTTACAACAAATCCTGGTTTCCTGATAGGAACCGTTCTAAGAATTCCATTTGTCATTGATCTTAAGCCTTCGCTAGACTCTTTCATTTTGCCTATGATAACTCGTCTACCCTTCTTTAATCTGATTCTATATCCATATACATCGATATCAACTAATGCTGTGTAAGAAACTGTAGTTTTCTTTCCTCTATGCTCATTTAAAACCTCAACATTAAAGTCTGGAAGATTTTCCTGTTCTTTCTTGGGACACGTTTTAGCTAAAGTATATTTGCAAGTACCCATAAAATCTAATCTTAAGCCATCAAAAGTTCTGTAATGAGGATCTCCAGCAGCAGAGCACCTGTGTAATGTCATACATTCTTTTTTACCAGTCAAAGGGTTTGTAGACAGTCGTCTTCTCTTGGGACAACGACATACATATCCGCGTCTTGTGTCTCTGCAAATGCTTCCCTTTGGACATTTTGCAACTCCAGTTTTACACTCATTAACAGCTATATATTACAAAAAACAATAAAGATAACAATGCAGGAATATTACAACATACGTTTGCATATTCTTCTTCCTCTTCTTTTGATAAAACCATTATTACAAACGCATCTGTAGCCTCCCATGGTGTTAATACATTTGTTTTTGCACACTTTTTTTCGTCCCTTGCATTCATTGATATCTATTTTTTTAATTTACAAACTTGATAAAGAGATTACTTTATTTTTTAAAATTTTAAACCTCGGCATCTTCCACCAGCGAATCTATATCCTCGTTTGCACTTGCATCTGAATGATCCTATAGTATTAACACAGCGTGAACCACCACGACAGTTGTGCTTCCTGCGTCTGCATTCGTTGATATCTTTTTAAATTAAAAGTGGTCATATTATTTAAATTAGTTGATTTATATTAAAATAGATGAAAATTTAAAGTATTTATGACTTAACAAACCGAAACACTTAAGGCCATTTCCTCTAAAACCCTTCTTACAGTGGCATCCTCGTTTACCCTTTCTGACGCCGCAGAAGGCGTGCCTGTGACACTTGTTAACTCTTTGAATAATTTTTCCTCCTTTCAAACATGTATATCTTATGGTACATTTCTTGTTGAGCCATTTGTCCTTGTACTGAAATTATTAAGAAAGAATATAAATTGAAAGAAATAACCATCAATTAATAATGATTACATCGTGGTAGAGACCGTTTTTGGCAACACATCCACATTGTTTCTCGGGAACACACTTAGCACCATTTCTCAAGAAGCCATCTTTACATTCACAACCTTCAGTATTTGGTTTCTTACAAGTGTCTGGAGCATCTTTGTCCAGGCAAGTTGCAGGGCAAGCAGAAGTTTGTGATTTAAAGACAGAGTTCGGTGGACAATTAGGGGCTATCAAATATTTTAAGTATAGTTGTTTATGTTTTTCGTTCATATAACTTACCGCAAAGATTTTTGGATCTGAATTCTACAACTACGCCTCTCATTCTGCAAGATTCCGAGTATGTCTCTAGTGCATCACAATAAACCTCTTCTTTATTTTTAGAGGCACATAGATCGAAGATACATTCTTCAATAGCATCAGTTGGTGATAACTGAAAGAAATTAAAAAAAAAATTAGTAATAGCTTAAAAATTTTAAGAGTAAAAGCTTTTGTACTTTTTTGTGGCAAGGCTTGAATGCTGGCAAAGTTGACATCTTTTGACATTTTTTTGTGATCAAATTCTTAAGATTTGGATCACAATCTGTTGTTACATCTTCTTCATCATCTTGTATAGAGCAAGATTGTTCCTCTTGATTTTTAGACATCCAGCTATTACCGATATCGACGTAACTTCCTTTACTATGAAACGTAAAAAGTGCATAATTATACAAAATTTATAAACAAATTAAACGGCGTACAAACCTATTTCTTCCTTTGGGGAAATAGTCATTATTTTTATTTCCATCCCAGTTGCCACATAAACCACAGAGTTGTCCTCGTAAATTGGCTGGAGATATAACTTCAGCCATATGATTTCCGGAAAATCTCACGATTAATCCAAAGTCTGAAGTAAATTTTTCAATTACATATTGAAATAAACAATACTTTCGATTTACCTGTGGAAAGTGATAGCTTATTCAATCCAAACGAGCTTATCTTAATACGTCCTCCTAAAAGATTTTGAGGGAGACTTCTTACACCATCAACCAAAATGACTCCATTCTTCATGAATCTGATAACCTTTTCGTAAACCTCAATATCAACGATTTTTGTGAATGAGACTCTCATATTTCGTCCTCTTCGTTCATTTATAACCTTAACACTCCATTTGGGCTTGCCTTTAGTTTTAGGTCCACATGGCTCTGATAAAGTATATTTGCATACGCCCATAAAATGAATAATTGCTCCATCGAATGTTCTGTAATGTGGATCACCAGATGCTCTACACAAGTTGCTGGCTGAAATGCAAATATTTATATTATTAGATAAGAAAAATTTTTGGTTTCTTTACCTTGACATCTAATTAATCTTCCTCGTCTGATAACGGGTGTCAAACCGGCGCTACATTTGCAAGATGACTGTGTTTTACCATCTTCACAAATGGCGTTTGCTGGGCATCTTAGTTTTCTTGTCATACCTTGACATTAAATAACATTTAACATTTCAATAATACGAAGAATGTGATGATATATTTACAGTCAGTTGATTTCATTTCCTTGGGATTACCCTTACAAATAAAGGCTTTTGGTGCGTTACATTTGTCATCTCCCCACTTATAGCCCTTTCTTACATTAAAGTAACCACAATCTTCCGACTTTCCAACTCTTGCTTGTTCGTTGGGATCCTCCCAATTAGAGAAGTCACTCTATAAAACATTGAAACATTGATAAAGCAAATAGATTTTAAATTTATTTAGTTTACACTCTCGCTTCCATCACTCCATAACCAATCAGCCTCTTTTTTAATATCATTCAAACCCATCCAGACAGATTTCTTTTTCCTTAGTGATTTTTTGCTGTAAAATATGCGAAGCAATGTCAACAATTACTAGTATTATTGAATGTTATAAAGTACAAACATTAAAGAGTTGACATATTTTTGTTCTTCAATAGATGTCACTGATACTAAATCAGCACCGCTATTTTTGCACATAGTTCTTGCATCATTCCAACCAAGAGATTTTGAAGCTACGGGATAGTAACAGTTGCTTTCATAAGTTTTCCATCCCAATGGGCAAGGAACATTGATTTCAGTGTCTCCTTCACTTCTATATTCGCAAATGTATGGTTTACTGTTTTCACAATCTGACAACGCCCATTTATCTCCCTTATTTCGTTGTGCATAACCGCAGTTTAGTTTATCATTATTCGAGTTCTGTTTACGAAATAATTATAATCAAAATATTTTTTTATCAAGCTGGAAGTTATGTTTACTTTAAGCCAATAGCTCCAACTTCCTAGTTTTGTTTGAGTGACTCCCCACGTCCAGGCAAAGACACCTTCCTCTCTAATGTCATTTAAAGCAGTCCAATACTCAATCGGTCTAACTCTTAAAGCCCTTCTTATGCTTCTTAAAGAGTAGATATTTGGAATAGCAACCAATCTACCACCACCATTATCAAAACAGCTTTGGGCAGCATCCTTCCATGTCAAAGGTTTGTTAAAAGCTTTATAGCAACGAAGTGGTGTATGAGGATCATAAAAAGCGTCTCTTGGACAGTGAGATACTGAAAAGAATTGAGTATGACTCATGTTAGCTTTACTATTATTTATACTCAACTTACGTGATCTGGTAGTATGATAGTAATTGTCAAACATTCGATTTTTGATAAAGGCTCGGGGTCTAGTAATTCTGCTTTGCTTTGAAAGATTGCATATCTTCTTGGCTGAACTATAATCAAATGATCTACACTTGCCCCACTTTTGACAAGCATTCGCGCAGTCCAGGGCACTTTTGACGTTAGATAGTGACCTATCATCGTATCCTTTCAGAATTCTACGTCTATGTCGGCCAAAGCTAAGGAGGTTATCTGAAAATAATGTCTATGAATAAGACAAAAAGGGAGAAGACTAAAACAAGGGATTACTTGTTGGAGGTTGCACAGGTGTATATTGACAAATATAGCCCAATTTATCATCACAGTTTTTTGGTGTCCATTTCCTTCCACCGACTGTGCTTGATACACAATTTTTGGACGGATCTCTTATTGGCTGAAAGAAAAATGTTTTCTTTAAAGAGAATACTTGTTAAACACTTTTTAAGCATACCTTAGAAGCCCATTGAGCATAAACTAATCTTTTCTCAGCTCCATTCCATCTAAATTGCCACAGGTTTTCGGTTGTTATATCGGTAACACCAATCCACCATTTTCCTGGGAAATTAGAACGTCTACTGTACAAGAAATTGATTGACCTTTTAGTGGGAACAACAAGATTTCCAAATTTCCCACCACTCTTTCTACAGTTTTTAAGAGCTTTTTTCCAGGAGACCTTTTTACCAAAATATTTATAGCATGTTCCCTCCACTGGATCTTTTATAGCATTCTTAGGACAATGATCATCTAATAATAGATAAATAAATGTTCACTGTTCTCATTTATTTAAACAACCTACATTTTCGTACTCTGACTGAGTATGTCTTCATCCTGCTATTTCTCTTTCTATCTTTCGGATGAGTATAATAGTTCTTTCGCGTGAGGTATTGGCATCTAAAATTATTCATTTTAATTCATTTTACCTAATAATTTTAACATTTTACTTCTTTTTATTAATGCTGTAATTAAAACCATAACATTTTTGATTTTTGTAGCATCTAGCTGCACAATCTACAACTGATTTCGTCTGTACAAATGGTGATTTATCGCTAACTTCATAACCACTTCTGGTTTCGTAACCATGTAGCCATACTAAAATCATTAAAAAGGATTAGATACAGGGTAGGAAAAATAACGCAATTGAGCTTACCAATATTTACTCCAGCTTTTTTAGGTCTGTATTCACATAAATAAGATGCTTTCTTTGAGCATTTTTGTGATATAGCTTTTATATCAGAGGCTTCCATTGCTGCACAATCGTTTTTGGAATTTTCTCGAAATCCTTTGCTTTTCCAGACTAGTCCTGTTCCAGGAAACAATTTATTTCCAAAATTCCATTCCCAGAACCCTTCCAAATTTCTATCAGTAGCACCAATCCAAAAATTGCCCTTGAGTCTATAATTATAGTTAGTTAGAATAAATTAGGCAAAATTTAATTGAAAAGTATACGTTGATCTTCTACGAAATAGGAAATTTCTTGATTGACCAGCAGGCAAGACGGCTAATTGACCTCCATCTTTTTTACAATTTTGAGAAGCAGTATTAAAATTAACCTGCTCTTTAAATTGCTTATAACAGATTCCAGTTTTCTTATCGCCAAAAGCACCAGGCTTTTCGCATTTTACTGAAATTTTAATTAGAAATTACAATTATGACTAATGAATGATAAGCTTGTTATAGAAATTACATAAAGCAAATCTCTCCGCAATTACTCTTTCTCTAGCGTTATATGCACAGACATAGTTATACTTTTTACTACAATCCTGATCAATCCAACTCTTTCTTCCACTATTTTCAAACACGCAATTTTCTACAGTTTTTCCATTTGGCTTCATTGAGGAGGAAAGAAATTAGATTTCTATAAAAAAATATATTGAAATATATCTTTAGTACTTCTCGGGCTCCCCACCATGATCTTTCAATTTTATAAGACTTGTCCCCAACATGATAATGCCAAACACCTTCATTATTTGCATCTGTTACACCGTTCCAGAAATTTCCACTGAATCTAATGAGTAAATATTTCTAGCTATAAAATACAATTTAAAATAAGGTGATTAATTCTTACGAGGCTTTAAATTGGTTCATCAATGTTTTTGAGCGAGGTGTATCCACTATTAAATGTCCAATCTTTCCATCGTTGGTTTTGCAATTTTTCTCTGCTGTTGCCCAATCAACTGGAGTTTTGTAAAGTTTCATACAGAAATCAGAAGTATAATCTTTTACTGAATTTGGTGGACAATGATCATCTGAAGAAATTATGTGTGTTATTAATCACTTAATAAGTTATTAAGAAATTTTCACAACAAACATTTTGCCATGTATTTGTCGTAGTGTCTCCATTTCCTATCTACTTTGAACTGATCAGAGTGAGTGAAAGAGTTAGCATTGGAGTAGAAAGCGCATCTGAATAGGTTTCATTTAATCATAAAAGTAAAACATCATTAAAAATAGGTAAAATTTACTTTTTTGATATATGATAGGCGAAACTTTTACAATTCAAATCCTCAACGCAAGTTTTATAACAATCATTTATGTTTTTAACTGCCATAACCTTCGTTGGAGCAACTGATAGAACCTTTTTTCCACGATATTGAAATTCAAGATTGTAGTAGTTATAATTGAGAATAGATTTCGAATTTCTATATTCACAGAAGAAGGCTCTCTTTGCAAAACAATTGTCATCTACACCTTTTCCATTACTTTTTTGCAAAAATAAACAATTTTCAACAGTTTTTCCATTTGGCTGTTGTTAAAAAAAATGTTAAATCAAGTAAATTTTTAGGAAAACGAATGATTTATCTTACTTCTACTGGCTTGTTAATGTAAGAAATAATTGTTGGAAGGCGAAGATCGCCGTGGTGGAAATACCATCTTCCCTCAATATAGTCATCAGTTAAACCAACCCATGCGTAATTTGGTATTCTGTATAAGATAAAATTATTCAAAATACATAAAATAAATGAAAATTTCATGAAATATACTTGTTTCTTATTCTCATCAAAAACGTCCAATCTTGAGTTGTGGGAAGAACAGCAAGTTGCCCGTTCTCTTTTCTACAAACCTCTTGAGCTTTTGGCCAAGTCATTTTTCGAGTGTCGAGGCGGTAACAAACATCAATGTATGGATTATAAAATCCTTTCCTCTCATCACAAGATTTATCTTTTTAGTTGGTTAGACAAATAATTAACTATAAAAACTGTTAAAAGTTTAAGTTTTAAATTTCCTACCGCATTTCAGATAAGTATTCACTTCCCGATTAGCTTTCAATTGGGACCTAATAGGGAAATTTCTTGAAAGGACACATTGATTTTTATTCCTGAAATGACCAAAAAGAAATGTTAAAGAGTGCATGTTTCATCTATTAATATTACCTTCCAGTTGTGTGAAATTCAAAAGATAGACATTTAAATGCATCTGATTGAACACAGAGAAGTTTACATAAGTATGCATTGGCAATGTTCTTGTACACTTTATTATTATGCCCTGGTTGATGGTGTCTTGGAACTTTCTTATAGCATTCATCACGAACTAGGGGAGTCAAGATAGTAACAAAACATAACAATTAATGATTGAGCTTGAAATCATATTGACTATAAAAAGTAATGTTTACTTGAAGGAGCATTTAATCTAACGTAGAGATTAATATTTTTTATAGACTTGAAATTTTTTCCAGCTATTGATACTTGTGATTTGATAAAGCATCGCTTTGATTTCACCAAAAATGCAAAACCGAGACATATATCCTTTTCATTACAACGTTTAGCACAGTCTTTTGAATTGGAATTTTTAAATTCTTGAATATCGTATCCAGGATAATCTTTTCCTAAATAGAGATGATAACCAGGAACATCCTCTAAAAGAAGTATTTCGAAATATATATATATGCAAGTAGTACAAATATTTAAAATTTAACCTATCAACATATCGTTCGGTCCAGTTTGAGGACTAGCTCTATATTCACAAGTATAAAATTTCTTTGCATCACATGAAACATCTATCCATGAGTTCTTATGGTTTCTTTCCATGACACAGTTTTCGATAGTGTTTCCGTTGGGCTTTAAAATTTTACAGTCAACAAATCATAGCATAACACATAATTAGTCAAAAAGTGAAAATTTTACTTCTCTCGCACTCCAATAAGCTTTAGAAATTCTATAAGATTTTTTTCCAATGTTATAATACCAAACACCTTCTCTGTTAATATCAACAGCACCATTCCAGAATAAATCAGGAAATCTGTTGTTTTTTTAATAAAAAAAAATCACATGTAAGATATAAAATGACTTAAAATTTATATATTAAATTAATTATATTGACAGAAAGCTTTCACTTTTAAATTTTCAAACTAAGGGTTAAGTATCTTATAGGGTTCGGCAAAGGGCTAGGGTTGGTTAGTGTAACGGTAAAAAACTACGAAGAGTCAAATAATAAATTACTATTTACCGGCGTTTATTTTGTTGAATTAGGTTCTTTGAGACATCAGTATCGATGATTAAACGACCTGATTTCTTCTCATTAGTTTTGCATTTTGCACCAGCCATAGCATGGGTTACCTTTTGGGCGTAATGTTTAAGACAAAGATCGCTATTTGGATCCTTAATTGCATTAGCAGGACAATGATCATCTGTAATAGAAAAGGATAGTTGTCAAATAATAAAGTACACAAATGTATATATAAATCAGGGTTTGCCCAAAAGTGTCCGGAAAAACATTATGCTTTTCTAAGAAAGTAGTTAAATCATTATCAATAATTGTCTGCTACCGTTAAGGTAATATTGCGAAGTAATCAAGCCTTTTTTGTTTATAATAATCTTATAAACTTTATTCTTTATATTCTAAGTGTCTTATATTCTCTGACGGGCTTAGAAGACAATAGGCAACAGCTTATTGGCGCCATTTTGTCATCATAGTCAAGGGTTGCCGCTGTCTTTGGTCGTCCTGTGTGATTCATTCAATTCATATTTACTCTTCTATCTCTGAATTTTTTCCCCAGGCCATATTTTTAAGGTTTAAGTAAATTTCAGTAAAAGACGATTCTTGCATCAGCAAAAATTTAACTACCACACAATTTAATCATGAACAGCAACCATGTTATAGTGTAGCTTACCTCTGTATAACTAGTATAACTAGAAAAAAACCTATTTAAATATATAGACCGTTTTAGAAGCTACAATGCTTTTGTCATGAATACTTTATGGGTTTAACCTAAAATTTTATAAACACAAACATTTTCTTATGACATGATCGTAATGAGTCCAACCAGAATTAGCTGCCAATTGTGATGGGTTTGTGAAAGAATTTTTATTATCATAGAAAGCACATCTGTGAGAAAATACAATCAATAAATGAAAATGTTAACCTATAAGAATTTACATACTTTTTTGATTTATGATAACCGAAACTTTTACATTTGGGGTCCATTGCGCAGGCCTTAAAACAATCATCAATAGTCTTTACAGTTTGTCGTTTCGTAGGTTTTATGGTCAATTTCTTATTTTTTAATCCTTTGCCAAAAGCCAGAGAATAGCTGTTATAATCGAAAGTAGATATTTTTGTTCTAAATTCACAAATTGAATATTTTGGAACAGAGCAAGAAACATCAATTCCTTTAGCATCTTTTCTGGATAGCATTAAGCAATTTTCAAATGTCTTTCCATTGGGCTGAAATGAAAGACACAAATTAGAGGATATTCAATACATGAATAAACTAATAGATTTTACTTCTACTGGTTTCCCGAAATAGGGAATATTTAATGGCAAGAAAACTCCATTCATTGGGAAATACCATTGATTTTCCAAAAATTGATCGGTTGCTCCTACATAGGCATAATCGGGAATGCTATTGATAAAGAACAGTAACTCAAAAAGTTAGTTAATTATTTCACTAAAAGACATACATATATCTGAATCTTTTGATAAAACTCCAGTCTTCAAAGCTTGTTAAAGATGCTAGTTCTCCGCCACTTCTTTGACAATTCTTTCTAGCGGCATCGTAAGTTGTTCGTTTATTATGTAAACGGTAGCAAATGTTGTTATATGGATTGAATATTCCCTTCTTCTTGTTACAATCAAAATCTAAATATAATTAAAAGAAAATGATAAACTTTAATAAAGAATTGTATTCTAAATGTACCGCATCGTCTGAAAGAGTCAATAGCACTATTTCCAGCCAATTCACTTCCAGATGGATAATATTTAGAAAGAACACAAGTGCGAGCATTCCTGTGTAAAAAGAATATATAAAGCAATGTTAAATATGAATAATTATACTTTTATTATTTATATTTAAGCATAGTAGTACCTTCCAGATTTATAATATTCAGCAAATACACAATTAAAACTTTCTTCTTCTTGACACAAATATTGGCATGCTCTTGCTGATGCAACGCTCTTTAATATCTTATCTTCATGTCTTGGTGTATGCTTATTCTTGAATTTATCAAAACATACTGTCACAGCTATTTGAAACAATTTACAATTGTTCAATAAAATCATGCCTCTAATAAGTTAAATATACGTTCACTTACCGTCAACGCATTGATATCTAACTCTTAAGTATTTGAAAATTCCTACACATGGATCGCTAAAAACATTGTTCTTGGCAAGTATAGAACACTTGTCCTTTCCTTCGCATAGGTTTTTAACCGCATTTAGAGATTTTCCGCTTTCACAATTACTTGATTTTACTCGTTTCTGAAATTTCGTGACGGATGGTCTATGACAAATTTTCAAATCACCTTTGTCTCTTCCGTATTTTGCACTTAAAACTTTAACAACTTGTGATACGGGACAAGCGATGGCGAGAGTTTCATGCTCGCAAGTTAAATCTAGTGTTGAAGCTAACAAATAAAACAGTATTAAAACTATTGTCTTTTAATGACTAGTATCAAATTGCGTACTTGATGGTCCAGCTTTTCGAACGAACATATCAGTATTTTGGTGATTATGAAATTTAGCAACGCTACCAAACTTAGTCTTAAGATAGCAGTCGTTACGTTTAAAGTCAAAAGCGAAACCATAGCATCCTTGTTTGTTGTCACATTCATTTCCGCAAGCTACTATGTTTGAGAGAGTTATTTTCAAAATGTTAGATGAAGTTGATATTTTCAATGGGTATCTTGTGTATCCTTTGACATTAACTATTCATAACAGAAAACACAATTGATTATTGGTTAAACTTTGAATATACAATAAACTCTTTACCTTGTCTGGCAGGTCCTTCTCTAATATATAAGTCACCTATAGGGTTATTTTTGAAATTTTTTCCTTTAGCTTCCGCTCTGTGTTTTATGTAACAACGCGAAATTGTAAAGATGAACTCAAAACCAACGCAGTTGTACTGATCATCGCAGTGATTAGCGCAAGCTTGTTGGGTGCTTCTATCATAGTATCTGATATCGTAGTGAGGGTAATCTTTCGTAGGATACCTTTTATATCCTTTCACATCGGCTATAATATTTGATAAATATTACTAAAACGACGTTTTTTAACAAATTATATTATAACCTTTATGTCCTCCTATCCTTAAATAAAGATCACTTTTTCCATAAGTTTTGAAGTTCGATCCGCTAGCCTTAGCTTCATACTTTACATAGCATGTTTTAATACTTGCATGGAAAACAAAGCCGGCACATCTGTTGTCCTTATTACAAAATTCAGAACATTTAACATGATTTGTTTTTGTTAGTTTCTTGATATCGAAGTTAGGGTATTGCTTGAAAGGATAGCGTTTATATCCATCCAGTGTGGCTATATGATAAAATAAAGAGAGGTTTCAATATTTACTGAATATATTTTAGAAAATTACGAGCAGGTCCTTCTGATCTTATGTACAAGTCGGCAGCTGATTGGTATTTAAAGTTAGGTCCTGAAGCTATTGCAGTATGTTTCAAATAGCAAAATCTTCCTTGAAAATTGTATAATGCTCCAATACAACCAGTTGTTTGGTCACAAGCTTTAACACATTCATCGTTTTCCAAATTTTTCAATTGTTTAATGTCATATCCTGGGTAATCTTTCATTTTGTAATGTTTATATCCTTTGAAGTTGTCTGTAATATTCAAACATTCTTAATATTTTGAAAGTATGTTACATAATATATAATTACAGTTTATGCATTTATATTTTACTCTTAAGTATTTGAAAATTCCTTTGCAAGGGTCTCCAAAAATATTGTTCTTTGCCGAAATTTGACAAGTTCGTTTCGCGTGGCAGAGCCCAAGTGATTTGGAATTTGATAATCCTGATTCACAATTTTTGGAAAGAATTCTACTTTTAAATTTGTTGATAGAATTATTTGGACATGTTGTCAAATCTGATTTGTCTCTTCCGTATTTTGCGTTAACAACAAGTATTCCAGTTCCCGTTGGGCAGGAAATTGTCATTGTCTTATGTTCGCATACCAAATTTTCACCAATTGCTATAAAATGATTTTAATTAATATTTCTTTTTATAAAAATGTAAAAACACTACTGTTTGGTCCATCTATTCTAAAGTATAAATCCGTCACATCAAGATTCTTAAAATTGGCACCGGAAGTTTGCATTTGACTCTTCAAATGACAAATATTGCTAGAAAATAGGAAAACAGTTCCAAAACAACCGATTGTTTTTTCACAATATTTAGCACAATCGAAAGGGTTTGAGTTGAAATATCTTTTCATATCGTATGATGGGTAATCTTTAAATTGATATCTTTTATATCCTTTGATGTTTGCTGATAAAAATTTAGTAATCTTAATAATAAGTACATAAAATAATTATATTTAAGTTTAGATTATACCGTCAACAAGATTTAATCTAAAGTATATGTCAACAGTGGCACGATTTATAAAATTAGTTCCAGATGGTTTTCCTGTATGCTTTATATAACAACTTTTCACATTCGGCAAAAATGCAAAGCCGATACAATTGTATTGAGCATTACAATGTCCAGCACAATCTTTGACATTGGATTTTTTGTATTCTCTAATATCCGAACCAGGAAAATCTTTTCTGATGTATCGATGATAGCCTAAGAGATAAAAACTCGTGATGAATATTTAGTGGGTTTATGTGTTTGATCATTGGTAACAGACCTTCGACTTCTCCCAATTTAAAAAAGAAATCTCCAAAATTATGATCTTTAAAATTAGGTCCACTTGTTTCTCCTTTGCTCTTCAAGTAGCAATTTCCAGTTCTTATATGGAATTCGAAAGCTAGGCACAAATGATTTGCGTCACAAAGTTTACTACATGAGTCGTAACTGGTCAATTTGTGAAGCTTAATATCAAATCCTGGATAATCTTTGTTCACATGCCTTGAATAACCAGAAACAACTGAAAAATTAAACAATTATATATATTTTTATAGATCCAGTTATTTCTACAGTAATACCATTTGCGCCTTTTGTTCTTATGTACAAATCGACAACTGCATTATTTTTAAAGTTTCCACCAGATGCACGTGCTTCCTTTTTCAGATAACAAGTTCTTGAATTGGTGACGAAAGCAAAGCCTGCACAGCCGTATTTTCGTTCACACAAATCTCTGCAAGCTTTTCTATTTGATTTTTTAGCCACATCAATGTCATGGCCTGGATAATCCTTCTTGGTATGTAAAGTATAGCCGGCAACATTGGCTGCGTATAAATTTGTTTTATAATTAAAAAACATCTACTAATTGAAGTTGTTTATTGATATATTGTTTGTTTCTGAACTGACCTGAAACACAGTTATAATCCACTCTGAGGTATTTAAATATCCCTTTACATGGATCACCAAACAGGCTATTCTTGGCAAGAACCGAGCATTTTTGCAAATCGTCACAATTTGCTCTCGTTTTTGCCACAGAAGTTGATGCTTCACAGTTATTTGATTTAATCCTTGATGCAAACCTCCGTACGGATCCTTCAGGACAAGTTTTAGTATCTCCCTTATCTCTTCCGTATTTTGCTGATCGAATTCTAAGAATTTGTCCGTTTGGGCATGCCATATTCAAAGTTTTATGTTCACATATCAGGTTGATTTTTGAAACTGAAAACAGAAATTTGAAAGTACAGTTGATTGTTAAATGAAAGTTGAAACTTTCAAATTTTCTAAAGTTTTACCTGCAATATGCAGTTCAGTAAAGCACAAAAGGGAAACTATGAAAAGTTTCCACATTTTGAAAACTGTTAATCCTACCGCAATCTCTTCGCGAATTATGCTAAAACGCGGTAGTGAAAATGGCACTTGTTAAAACTTTTATATGTACGGAGGAGGAAAAAAATCATTAAAACATGGTGCATTCGCATATGCCCATCTTACTTTTAAAGTATCTTTTGAGTGATAATTAAAAATGTTTTTTCAATCATTTGAGGCTATTCATTTTTATTTTTAACCGATGACGCGGCAGTAACAGCTTTCGAAATAGTCTTCATTAAATTTAGTTCAAGTAGTAATTGACGGTTTTAAACTAGGATTTAAATTTTTTTTGAAAACTTATTAACATTAATTGTACTACTTTTTGTAAAATATCAAGTACTTAACATATTACTTTTTTTATTTCATTTTTTTTAAAAAAAAAAAGAAAAACACAAGTACCAGTTTGTCTATTCAGCTGAATATTTAACAAGAAGTTATTTCTTATTAATAAATCAAGCCTATGAAAATTATTTATAATTATCATACTTTTATATATAATTAATGATTTTTAAATGAATAAACACAAATATAAGTTTTATTTAGTTGTTTTTTTTTATTTATTTATGTAAATTGTTCACGTTACATTAAGCAGTTAAAAATGGACTTGTTATGTATAACGATAGTTATAATAACTCTTTTATTATAAGTGCTATAATCCATAATAATTTAAAGTTCTTGTTTCAAATCAACTGTAAAACTTCTTTGAAAAATATCGGTTTTTTTCTTTGCCAAATGTTTTCAATAGTGCAGATACCATGAACTATCTGTAGTTTTAAATGGATACTATTATAGATATTCAAAACAATATTATATATATATATACTGTATGTACTTACATGAATTTTGATGTAAATTTAAATTATACATATATGCTAAAGCATTTGATGCTGCTCTTGCTTTTGCAACTTTTTTATTCCTTCCGCCTCCCTGAAACAAAACAGTTTTAATAGTTTAAAATAATATTTTTTCATCGTTCAGAATACAATTGAACTAAAGAAAGAAGATTGATTACCTGAAATGTTTTACCATTAACCAAAGCAGCCATAAGAAAGCTCTTGTTAGTACCAATTCCGCTTTCAAAAATTAATTTATATTCAACTTTGGAGCACATTTCATTCAGAACGACAACAGGATTAATTTTCTATTTCGGCAAAGATAAATAAGTTAAATGGCAATCAATAAATATTAATAAATTTACTAACTTCCTCTTTATTATTATTTAAATTAATTGCTTTAGCACATTTGATTGGTGATTCAAATTCTGTTGAATTTGTAGCTGATGTAATAAATTCCTTATTTGTAAAATTTTCGTCAGTTGTGAAATCACCGTTTTTAACCGGTTTGTATATTGGGTGTTGTACAATACTTTTGAGAGCATTTTCTGCCGCCTGAATAAGCATTTTAAATTATATTTAAGCTATATATATATCTTATTTATTACTTACATTTAACTTTGCGATTTTCTTATTACCGCCTTTTCCTTCGAATGTTTGTCCATTAATACTAAAGCTTACAACAAAAGTAGGCGCGTGAACTGGACCAGTTTGGCTTAGAACGGAAAACTGAAGAAAACGAAAAGTCAAAATAAATAGTTTATAAGTATTTCATTTTGCGGATTGCGTAATAAAAGAGGGTTATAGTAATTTGACAAGTAGTGCTTTGAGAAGAACGGAAAATTGACAGAAGAGGATTATTAAATAAAATAGATATGACTTTGAATCTAGTATATTCCAAGGCTCTTATTTTCGAGATATATATATATTTCCTTTATATTTTATGTCTTTTTAACGTGGAAAAGACAGATAAGAATTTTATTTTTTAACATTCTATGATTCTCTATTTAAGTCTTTTTCGTATAAAACATATAAATCAAATTTACTACGTTTTTGTTGGCTGGATAACCAAATTAAACCTTTTCGAGATATAAAAGAATAATAAAATTTACAGTTTTACTAAATTAACAATCTCTAAAAGCATCTTGTTATCGAGATAGTCTTTTAATAGAACAATATTTTGACTTAAAGTGATTAAGGGGTGAAGAGCGTCTATCGGAATATGTTTTACTTGAGCAATCAATAGGTTGAGTTTACTTCTAAATGATAAAACATCAAAGCTACGTGTCTAAAATATTATCCTGAAAACTCAAGGGACCATGATAAATAATTCAAAAAAATGAAAAGCTTTGACAATTATCGACACCAAAAGTGAATAAAGAGACCAAAAACATTCTTATTATTCAATAAGGCTATCATTACCCTAATTTGCATATATTGAATTCTATAAAAAGGAGTTCTTTGTAAGTCTAAAAAAATATACTGTTGTTGAAAAAAAATATGCTATACAGCAAGAAAACGTTTGTAACACTTTAGCATATGGTTCCATATGCTAGGAGTGGTAAAGTGAATAAAATAAGAAAAAAATCTTTAAAGCCAATTCTATATTTACATATAAATAATAGAAATAGAGGTTTAGAGTCATAGATGACAGATAAACAATAATGTAAAGGAAAAGGTAAGTAAAGAATCTCTCAAAATTTGCTATCATTTGTTTTATACGAAAATAAATTGATCGGTCTAAAATTAAACGGATGTTTGCACGAATAAATCATGATTTTAAACCGGAAATAGATAGAATGAAAAAAAATTGTTAACATACTTGAGCGTTTGGCTTCAGTTCATTTAAAATTTGAACGGCGTTCTTATTTTTTGTGATATTTCCAACTTTTCGTTTTCCCCTCTTCCTTCTTGATTTAAAGTTTGTCAGTCTTTTTGTTCCCATCTTTTTAAATGGTTTTCTACTTCTTGGTACGTTTTCGGTTTTTCTAGATTCTTCTGTAAGAAAGAAGTAAAAGAGTTATTTCTAAACGATAAAGATATAAAGAAATAGTTATAGTAATGTTTTCGTTTTCATTTATTTTATTTATTAGTTATTTTTTGTTTTTATTAAAAAACACACATGTTTGAAAAAACTTTTATATCTCTACAGCTTGAACCGTTTAAATTGAAATAATACATCAATTAGGCCTAATTTGACTTTACAGGGTTTTATCTATTAATCTTAACAAGTTGTTTTTTTTCGTAAACTATTTGAATACATAGTCATGTGAGGCTAGTTTAGCGTTCGATATCTCGAATAGTTCTTGATTGAGCATTTTCGATTCTCATGCCAGTTTTGCGATAATCAGCTATCGATTTATTGAAGAGGACGGGTAATGCTAGGCCTATAGTTTGTATTTCCCTTAACCAAATCGGACGAAATCAACTTGTCAAATGCAGGCTTTACTGTGGCCCCGATAAGCACTTTGTATGCATGCAAGCAGAAAATGGAGCTTGGGGATTGCTAGGTTTGGAATTGACTGGAAGAAATCTCCGTGGAAACGTAATTTTATCTTTGCTCCAATCGCTTGCGTAGTCACGACAGACAACATGATAGCTCTTTTTTTGTCTTATGTTCCAATTGCTTTTAGCATGAGTCTATTCTCTGCATTGAAAAGAGACAAATTGAATACTCTTAAGGATCAACTTTTTCTTTTATTTCAAAAGTGTCCTTTTATGAGCGGAATCATAAGAATGACCTTTTTTCTTCTTCCTTTAATTTTCCGACTATTTGCCTATTATCCTCTTTCAGGAAGAGTCTTTTATATTTTCATGTAAAACTTTCTATGAACGTTCCCAAAGACAACAACTACTCATTGTTTTCTTTTTCCTTAATAGAATATCTTTACAAGATAAAAACCGAGAGTCAGAAATTAATCAATATTTCCCAAAAAAAAATGCGCTCAGGGTATTAGACTAGGCTTACATGACCTACTGGGAAGAGGTCAAACTTATTCCTGCCTCAAAAGCTTTTTTTTTCCCTCTGAACAAACTGTTGAGAGGAAAAACCAACAATTCAAATGTTCGTTAATTAAAAAAAATTAAAGACTTTTTTATTGATATTCCCTCTTCTCTTTTACTTTCCCTTTTCTCTTAATTAATTTTTTAAATATTCTATAAGGCAGAAAAGTATGAATAGTTTATTCAAAACCTTGATGCTCCCTAGTTATTGATCTGTCAAACTCAATACACTTTTTGAAAATTATATAATAAGTAAGGGCCTTTAGGAAATAGTTTAAAATTCTATGTAACCATCTCATAGTACTCTAAATACTCGCTTTCGACTCACTTAAAAGCTCTCTCTCTCTCTCTCTCCTCTCGCCCGTTCCTGACTTTCAAATAACTTGTGAATAAATATACTTCGTTTCTCATTAGATTTCCTTTTTATCGATAAATAAACTATTAAATTATCCAATTTTGTTATAAAATATACTTTATATTCACAGAATTACTAAACCTTGCAGAATATAATTTTTCTTTTTGCATTCCTCTATAAATATACCAAGCATTCTACACAGCAAAATGTTTTGTTAATATTGATAAAAACAAAACTAAAAGTAATGAGAAGTAGAAGAAAAAGTCGAAAGAAAATATAGGAGAAAAAGAACAAGAAAGACAGACAGAGAAATAGAATGAGAAGGGAAGTGAATAAGAGAGGGAAAGAGAGGGAGAGTTTTTTTTTGAACTCCTAAAAATAGAAATATAAAAGAAGATCTTTTTTAGAATTTAGACTGACATTGGTAAGTTTGTAGGAAGAAAGAAACTCAGAAAACTAGATAAATCTGCATATTACCTTGTTTTTTTTTTTACGAAAGTAATCCTTATATAGAAATAATCCAAATACGGATATATAATAAACTGGTATTATTAGAAAAAATACGAAATTAATAAGATTTATTATAAAAAGAAATTTATACTCCTCCCTAATTTTATCTTTCTCTTTCTCTACTCTATACTCTTGTGTTTCTATCCAACTATCTAGCTATCTGTATCTTATTTCTTTCTCCCTCCCTTCTCTGAACTCTTTATTCCATTGCATCTTTTCTTTTCTTTGTATTATTAATTTTTCTTTTGTTAACCGTATAATTTAACGTTTTTCCCTATTCCTCTATTTTCGATCAGAAAATAATAAAAGAAGGAATTAAAAAATTTCCATATAAATTACATTGATATGATAGAGAGAAGGAATATTTTTCATGGGGAAAAGGATTGAAAATAGATTCGTATTATCTACAGTATAATATATACAGTATATATAGTCTATATGTACATATATTTCGTAAGGCAAGTGTATATGCTTTGTACATTGAATAAATACATATATTTATATATGTATTATCCAGTTTGAAGGAATCACGCCCGTTAGCAACATTAAGAGAACGTGCTAGCAGAGATGTTCAGGGAAAAATTTCATCCTAGCTGTATCTAATTAAGCGTAATCATTGGATTTAAAGAGGTCGATGACTGCATACTTGGAAATGGAAAGAGATCTTAGCAAAGCAATTTATACTGAAAAGATATTATATTTAAATTTTAACAGAATGAAAATTTAGTATAAAGTACTTAATTATTCTTCTTTTTATGAATAACTTTATAATTCTTAACGAAATAGCCTAAGGCCAGCTCTTATGAAATTGGCCTAAGTTCGTCTTGCCTTCGGTTATACTATTCGAGCAATTTTATCCCTTTTATTAGCTTACTAAACAGTTGAGAGCCCTCTCGTTAGAGCTGATATTTGTCCAGTATTACTGGCTAGTTACCCCTCTTTCAACGACATTTGTCATGTAGGTTATCCTTTTAGGGAACAACATCATAAGGTTTCTCGAATATAAAGTAAAATAAATAATATAATTTAGAAAAGGAGGGCAAAATTTTAGAAAAATCCAATTGCTATTGTTAAGTTATATACGTCCTTTGAAAAAGAGAAGAAGATTTAAAAAAGAGACGCTATGAATCTCTTGATTGATAGAAAAGTCTTTTTCATAGCCAGAAAAAAGTTCCTAATGCGTTTTGTTACTGTTATAAGATAAAATATACTTAAAGAAATACGATTCAGACAAAAACAGCTGCGGGTCCTTACTAACTTCAATGAGTTACTAAAATTATTGCTGTTTCTATTTCTTAACCAAGTACGTTGTTTATTTCCACTTTAACCGTTATTCAACTATATATAACTACATTATTCCTAAAGGAGAAATCTATAACGATGTTTATCATTTTTTTCATTGTCTATTTATTTATTGCACATAACTAATATATAAAATATATTGAATAGTTTTCTTGAAGAATTCGAAGATCTAATATGATTTATTAGCATTTATCTCTTATAAACCAATTCGGTAAGATACCAAAAGAAAAATCGTTGATGCATGCAAGAGAACGAGGCAAGTAAGCGAATCTGATTAATCTTCAATCAAATAGCCAAATACAGCAAAGAAAACGAAGAGATACATAAGTTTGGATATTTCGGTAAAAAGGGGCATTGAAAAAAATCCTTAGAGATATTTCAGCATTAAAGAAATTAGGTATAAAATGAAGGCAAGGCAAAAAAAACCACAAAACACTTATTTACTTACGTAGCCAAGAAGGAAATAGAAACTGCGTAACGACATTCACAGAGCAACTGCAATTTTAGAGATGCTGTCGATTTTGCAGTTGGAAAAAAAAACCGACTAGCGCGACTCCGTGCCGCTAGTGCATTTATAAATTATATATAACTACGTGATATACGTTTTCAGCGGCAAGCTTTAAAAGAGTTGAAAGCTTTACCAGTATAACTGACGCCCAAGAGACGGTCTTTTGCAAAATGCTTAGGAAAACTCGCGATAAACTCTTTGATGAATAAATTATACAATATGTATTCTATAAAAAAAAAAAATAGTCCATAAGAGTGATACTTACAACTGGATTAGTGTTTATAGCCAAAGATTACCTAAATATTGAATGATATATGAATAATCTACATAGTATCGATCAGAGAGGAATTGCTAATTAATAGGAAATTTTTACAAGTAAACACGCTACCTGATGTCATCATAATCATGTAGATTCCCGCAAATGCACCAATACGGCAATTATTGACAAAAGTAGCTTTTGTATAATTAGATTAATTGTTGTACTATTCGAAAATCTAAAGAAATAACAATAAAATTAATCGATTCCAACCAATAATTCTTAAACACAAGTCTATCCATATTTGTAATCCAGTATGACCTCAATACTTGTGTGATAAACTCGCCTAAAAAACAGTTTCGGATAAATATAGGTTTTTTTTCTTAAGATGCCTTAAATAACAAGTTGAAAAAACTGACCATAAAATAGATTCAGTAACATCTAGTAATTTATATACAAACTCAAAAGTTAATTACTATATTCGTCTTGATTGCTACTTGGTTAAAATTAGTATTCTTCCCCTTACACGTCATCAATTGAAAATAAAAGGTATTTGTTACTTGTTACTTTAACATAATGAAATAAGCAAAGAAAGAAACAGAACATATTTCTTTTTGACAATTAATATTACAAAATGCCTTATTCTCCAACCGGTGCAAGTATTATGTACATATAATGACATTATATATATATATATGTAATATACTATACGTGTACAATATCTAAGCAAAGCTAGAGTATATGTCCAATATGTATAACAGTATTATTGATTTATTCTTAATCTGAGTAACAACAAACTTTTACTTATTTAATTTCTATCAAGCTTTCAATATAAACAAAGCGTTTCAAATATAAAGTAAACATTTTTTGCCGTCTCTTTAGAGAAATGTCACAAAGAAGTTTTACAGATCAGGATAATTCCCAAATGATAAAGTTTTAGTGGCATTTCTAATTTCTTGTAATAAAAATTTTAAAAAGAGGAGATATGCATATATAAATTAAGAGAAAAGACGTGATTATCCTAATCTATTTTAATGTTTTTCTTCATGATTAAATATATCATTTTTCTTGTCTTTTCCCTAAATAGGAAAACTATGATGAAAATTGACTTTTTTTAGTACTTTCTCTACTAAATATATAGTAAAGGGAAAATGTACGAAACCAGGCGTGCCCTTAAGATTTGCTTTTAACTTTGGGTATAATTGTAGACGTGGTAAAAAGGTCTTAATTGACTCTATAAGAAATTATTCTCCACGTTTTAAGTCAATTTAAGAAGGATATAAAAAAAACTAACAGAAACTTTTATTGATTTTTTTCTTGTTTAACTAAGAGAAATGATGAAAAAAATTTACTGTCATCTGTGATAAATATTCTGGCTAAATCTCAAAATGTATCTCTCTTGCCTATAAGGTTATTCATCGACTTTTAATACCTGGTGTTATGTTTTATATTGTCCTTGCTACAATTGAAACAAGAACTGAAAGAAGCACTTCATTTGACTATTGTCATGTATAGTGCAAGTGAATTGCCCCTACTGCAAAAATTATGCGATAATTTTGTTAAATATTTAACATTAAATAGAATTTCTTACGTAATAGCCAAATCAATTAATAGAATTAAACAATAGGTAAAATATAAAAAGTAATTAATATTGAATATTGATAATTTCAATTGTTTTGTGAGTTTTATTAAATAGAGTCGATTTTCATAGTAGGAAGTGTAATGAAATAAAAGGCTAATTTGACTTGTAGTTCGTAATGAGAAGCAGTCAAGTCTTAAAAAAAATTAATTATTCATCGAAGCATCAAAACTTATAGTGGAGAAGAGAATTCTTTTAATTATTAAACAAATTATGGCAAATAAAATACTTAAATAAAAATTGAATACTGACATTAAAGTTTCAAAAATTAAAACTATACTAAATAGTTTATAACTATTAGTTATTAAGTACTTTTTCCTTTTTCTTTCTCTCCCTCTCTCTCTCTCTCTCTCTCTCCCTCTCTCATACCTTCAGAATAGTATTTTATTAGTTTATTAAAATAGTACAATACTTAAGCAATCAACCATTAAATATAATTACTTCTAGGGTAAATCGAAAGTTGTTTTGCATGAAAGATCTTTGAAGGAATTCCTAATGAACAAACTAATTTTCTATGAGCTATAATATAGTATTGATTCATGATGGTAAAATTTCTCTCTACATCTAATGTATTGCACATACTATACAGAAAAGTATAATAAAATCTATTTAAATTTTGATAGACTATTCCAGAGTTATACTTTTTATATAACAGACAATATAGACAATGAAATGCCTTGCCTGTTATTCTAGTTTAGTAATATTTTTGATTATTTTACTTAATTATATATATTTTCAAATATGTTTGCGTGTATAAATATGGACAATAAGTAACGAACATTATTTTTGACAAACTCCTGCACCTTGTAGATGGAAATATCTCATTTCAATCGATTTCTATACTCAGTATGAGTGTACATAAAAAGATTAGATGTACTTTGTTCATTTCTGTTATTTATCATTTCCCTTTTACTTTGTCGAAGTGAATTTAACAGCAGATGACATATTTATACTGAATTTTTAATAAAATATAAAAAAACTAGGCAAAGTAATCTTTATAATTATTATTTGTCTGTCTAAATGTTCCATTTAATTTAAACTTTAATTTGAAGTACTTTTTTCAGGTTGACTGACCATAAAAAGGTTGAAAAAAGGTTAGGTGGCTGTCTCTTATCTTTTGAAGTTTCCTTTGTACTAATTTTTTTTAACTAGCTCATATTCTATGCTGTATATCTCTCTGTATCTATTTGTTTCTATCTTTATAACGATTCTCTCTGTATATCTTTTGTATACAACTTATTTTCGTTTTTTCTCTTTTCAAATATTGAGAATAAAATGTACCAGAAGCGCAAAATTCCGATATCGACTGTCTGTGCAATATTTTATATTATCAATATTTATTTGTACAAAGATACTTTCCGCTTTTATTTCGAAAAGTTTCGCTTAAAGGAGTAAAAATTTGAAAAGATGAAAGCTGTAATAAACAGCAAAAGCTGTCAGTTTTTCCAATAGAATAAATATTTCAAATATTAGATAATTGATAAGTCAGGCGATTCTTTACATAGATGGAAAGTTTGCTCGGGGATATTCGCTTTTTATTAAAGCTGTTTGCTTTCTATATCAAAGAACAAATCTATACATTAAATCAAGTACATATATATTAAATTACTTATATAACAATAATCATTTTAAATGCGACAAGCAATAGTTTAGTATTGATTTAAAAACATTTTATTTTCTGTTTGTTTTATGCAATGGAATAGATTGCATCGCTACTATGATTTCTAATATTATAAAATTTCAAATACTCTAAATTATCTGATTGGAGTATATCGTCAGATGATATTAAATATATACAAGGAGCTTAACGATAGTTTACAAAGGATCACAAACTAATGGCGTTCTTTATAGACTGGTTAAATATATTTCGCATAAGATTTTATACATCTTTCCCTTTTTTTTTATATATATTTCTACATTTTTACTGGCAAACAGGCAAAACAAATTTACAGATTGAAAGGAACAAAACATCATAGATGAAGTATAAAGTAGTTGATTATTATTTTTGCCAGTTTATATGTTCTTGTAAGTGTTTCAATGTCATTCGTATGGTATGGTTAGAAAATAAATTGCTAATGTTGGACTGCATCTGGTTGTCTATAGTTGATTTTCTCACTAAGAATATAAAACATCATTCTATTCATCGTAATTAGATTGTAAAATACAATAAATCATGGGTCTCTAATTGAGAATCGTATCTTTTTATGTAAACTATGTAATCTAAAGTTTTACAAAAAAAATGGATAGGCTAAAAGCTTTTGTTCTGCTTATAGAACTCATATAGAGAAATTTATAAAGCTGTTTATTTGATTATATTTCTCATACAATCTCCTCCTCGTGTTTCTTCTTTACCCTTCATACTATGTGTATGTCTCTCTCGTTCAAAGTCCTTTAAAGAGAATTTTAAGAGCTGAATAGCTTCTGCGCGCTTCTTGTATCATATTATAGTATCTTCCCTATTGGCAATTCTTTACGTAAAAATATTCAATAACTATTTCGCGCCTGAAGAAGCATATAAAAAATTAAGAATGTATACTTTATAGAAGAGTTATTAGTGAAAATGAACGAATAAAATACATTTACATTCATAACCAATTTTTTGCTTATTCTATGAAATATATAAGCAATTTTTTTCATGAAAACAAGCTACAGAGCAGCCAAAAATCGAATACAGTTTGCACTAAACTAATAAAGATTTTCCAGTTGTGCCAATCTCCACGAAATGAATAACGAATCAGCCCATCATTTATCATCGACCGTCGCTACCGGTTTGTAATTGTTTGTCCAGCTTAATCCTACACAAGCCCAAATTTTCAATGAATATCTCTTCATTAACAACTATAATTATTACTGATTATCATCATTACGACTGGTTTTAATATAGCCTAAAGAGAGGTTTTTGTTTACTTGATCAAATTTTTTTCGCATATGAATATTTTGTGAAACAAGATTCTCGTAAATTTCCTCACTTTATCAAATGAGTCATTCAATTTAAATATATAAACACAACAGAAGGGATGATATAACGTATCGGTCGTTAACAATAACGTCACCAATTTAGGATAAAGAACAAATAGATAGTCTTTTTGAAAAAATACAACAGATGTCGCTTAGAGAGTAGCGTGTAACTTTGAGTAGTTTTAGAAGAGAACATTATAGATTTGTTATAATTTTAAAGATACTAATCTCTAGATTTCTATTATTAAAATAACATAATTTCTCTTATCAAAATATAAAATTAATATTATTTATTAAAAGAGAAGAGAAGAGAATAGAGTGTGTGTGTGTGAGAGAGAGAGAGAAAGAGAGAGAGAGAAAGAGAAGGAATCAAACAACAGGAGCATTAATTTTTCGTACTGAATTATAAAATATAATACAATTTGTTTAATGGAAGTATTATGAAAAAAAAGCGGGGCTGCATGGATTACGAATAGTAAGCTAAATAGAATAACCGAAGGTTCAAATTGAAGAATTGACGATAATCAGCTTCGGGAATTTATAGGGTAAAGCCGAAAATACCTCTATTTTCGTACATTAGAAGTTATGAATTTATAATTAAATCTTACTTAATAGAGATTCTTTGATCAATTCACATTTAAATATAACTTCTCTTCCAAACTACCAAGGTTTCTTAATATAAAATCATTAAATTTAATGAGATTAAAATATGTTAATTTGAATATGATATAATGTATGGATATACTTTGAATATATTACTATTAAATAGTCTAAAAGAAAACCCCTGAATTAAATAGATGTAGTCTATATTGACGTCTTTTTACGAAATATTCCTTCATTTAATTACATAGCGCTTTTCAATTTCAACTTATAAAAAATATAGATTGAATTATCAAGAAATATCATATTTTGTCATAAAAATAGAAAGTAAAGATTACAACTTGACTAACAATGTAACAAAGTAAAATCTAAGAAGAAGAATCATTAAAAATTGATCCTTATGACGCTGTTTTCTTACTTTGAAAAAAAACGGAAGTAAGTTTAAACTATAAGTTATCATTATGGTATCATATAGATATATAATTTCTGATCTATTTTTTCAATAAGCAGATAGTCCTTCACCTCTGAAATACAAACTCTTTTTTTTCTCATACATTGAAAATTGACAGTTGAGCGTAAAATTTAAAAAGACATAATTACATTTAACGTTAGGCATTAATCTAAAATATACCGAAGAGTAGCGAAAGTAAATTAGGTGGAAGATTTACTATAGAAAAAGTCTCAATCTTTAAAAAATTAATGATAAAAGCATAAAAGAGAGAGAGCGAGAGAAGAAGAAGAAGAGGAAAAAGAAGAAGAAGAAGAAGAAGATGAAACAGAACAGATCCCCGATAGAATGAATATTATAATTTATAAAGGATAGTTTTCATCATTAAATTAATCGAATTATATTATTTTAGGATATAAAATAAATTACATTATTCTCCTTATCTTTATACAGTGTTGCTAAAAATTTAATACTTTCCCTATATTAAAGTCGCATTTAATTCTTTGTAATAAACTTTATATAGTTTTATTTATGGATACATTTCTAATAGAATAAACACTTACCGAATACTTCTTCTAGAATATTTTGTAGGTCATTATTTTCATTATGATGATGGAAATCCGTGCAAAATGGAGAAGTACCGAATTGAGTATTGAAAATAACCTTTTGCCCAGACATGAAAGTGGTTTGTTGAGAAAAAAAATACAGCAATATCCTTAAGAGCTTCTGACGAATAGGTAATAAGCGAAGAAAAAAAGAGCTAATAAGTAAGTAAAAGTATATAATATATCAAGTATAGATCAAGGTTGAATGAGAAATGGAAGTAAGGAGAGATAGAGATCGAAAGGAGGAGGAGTAGAGATTGCGAGGGAGTGAGTGACAGAGTTTGTGAGTGAGAATGAGACGGAGAGAGTGTAGTGAGAGAGAGACGGACATACGGACAAAATAGAGAAAGCGAAGAAAGAGGGGGGTGGAGAGCAAAGAGGAAGAGGGTTGCAAGGAAAGGGAAAGCTAGTTAGAAATCGATTATCTAAAAACAATAAAATTATAGGAGAATCTTGTCAAACAACTATTTAAGCGTGATCATCGACTCAACTTTGTTTGCCTACTCGTATCGTTTCACTTCTTAAATATTGATTAGATCTGTATAATTTCTTTTACGTAAAACTGCGAAAACTACATTAGCACTACAGCAAATACGACTAAAAGATACGAAAATACGTACAAAACTGAATGAAAAATTCACGGTTTGTCGCCGTGAGGGAATTTATTAATTTAATAACGCTTTGTTCTCAAGCTGCTGTTCATCACACTTTAAATGACGAATCTATAAAGATTTCATAAACTAATGAATAGACGACATTATACGTAAAAATAGTATTCTTATTACTTATCATACTTTTGAATACTAAATGATATTCTTGATTAATTTGAAATGAATTTTATGAATTTAAAGGGGCTAGAATATTTGTAGTAGGATAAGAAAAAAAAGGGTTACAATACTAATAATAGAAAAATGACCTAAAAGATTGCATCGTTTACCGTACGAAGCCCTTTTCTTTTTTATTTATACAGTTTTCCGATTCCTTAAGTTATATTAATGCATGCTTTTTCCGTTTTTCCCAAATGCTTAAAATAGAAACTTAATATATATAAACTTGTCTATATACTGTTTGCTCATCGCTCTATGGCCTTATACTGTATATAATTCTTCTTTATAGTGTTCAATAGCCATTACGTAAAATATATATATACTATTTTTAAGTTATTCAATTATTTAAAAGCTATTAAAGAAAAGTACTTCTGTAAATTTTTGGTGTTCTTTTTTTAATAACATTTAACATTAATTGACTTCTTTCACAGATTTCAATAAATATATGTCAAACATCAATAGCCATTTATCGATTTACTCTTTTTTTTCTAATCGATTATTAAATGATTATTCATTTTAAAATCGATATATTACTATTATTAACTTTTCTAAACTTAACTACCAAAATTTAATTATATAATAAAATTGTATTATTAAAAATTTCCTTAAGTACAATCTATCTAAGGAGGAGGAGGAGCTGCAAAGGGAAAAAACGGAGAAACATTTCATACTTTATTTACAAGGGAAAAAGATATTAACACTTTGTATTTAAGCATTAAATAAAAGATACTATAATCTAACAAAGAAGAATATAATAACTTGACCAAAACTATTGAAGACAACCTTCGCTTTTTCCTTCATAAATTTCATATAAACCAAGTAAAAACAGTTTTACTATAGTTGATAAAATAATTTCAGTTATTTCATTTGACTAACAACTGTACTATTATCGAAAGTTGACACTTTTGTTGTTTTCCTAATAGTTTTCAAATAGTAATATTTAATATTTTTACGGAATTTATCTTGAAATATCAAATAAATAAAACAGTTTGATGCATTGTTAAAATAGACGATATACTGTAAAGTTAGAGGTATAGATACTTTCAATAATCTTAATAAACTTGGTAGATAGCATATAACGAATACCAGTGTAACGCCGAAAAGCATTATAGCCGATTTATATTGAACTTTTGAATAAGATATCTCACGAGCTATCTGCTTTGTTCTAGAATCTTGTACTTTTTTTAAAACAACTCTAAATACGCTTACGTACACTAGAAATACACCAATTATTACTAGAAAGAATAAACTGGCCAATAGTATTCTAGAACTCGAAGAATTATTACCAGTAGATGATATACATTTCCTATATAGAAGTGTTCCATTTAAAGAAATTGGTATTGTTTTATAATATCTTAGCGATTGTGCTCCTAAAGCCAAACTCAGTAGAATATAAACACAAATTGTTATATATATATGTTTATTCTTTACTAAATGAGGTTTATGAACTGCAAACCATCGTTCAACAGCGATCGAAAGGGCACATATTGTTGAAAGCATAACTAACATGTACAATGTAAATCCAGCTATTTTACAAAAGATATTACTGTCAATAAAATTTGATTCTTTAATGATTGCTGTAGGTATAGCTATTATACAAGTTGTTAGATCCATTATAGCCAAAACTTTTACCAACATATTCGAAAGAGTAGCTGTTTTATTCTTGAATGGATAGAATAATAGTATACATATATTTGATGGTATTCCAATAATAAGAAATAATATCATACAAATGTTAAATGTTATGAAATCGATTGAAAAGTAAGTAGGGTTCATTTCTTTCCTTCAACTACCTAGTTTTGTAATAATTGTAAAATAACTAAATCCAGCGGATAGATGCCAAGAATTGTCACGTGATGATGTCTTTCGCGCGACAAAACTTTTTATAAAATGAAGAGAAAGAGAAAATGTAATGAAATATATTAAGAAATCTAAAACATAAGGGAAGGAAAGAGTATACATACAACCTAATCCATAAAGATTATTGATTTTTATTGTATTAGTATTATCATATTTATATTAATATATAGATATATATGTATAAATACATACTCTATATATTTAAAGAAACTCAATGTTATTCATAAATCTATGTTTTTTTTTTAAATTGCCACTTTCTTTATCATATGTTTTTACAACTATAGAGAAAGTTTCAGTAGTTTTTCTTTTTTTTTTGCCTCCCCAACTTATTAAAAAACTTATTAAATCCATTAAACAAAACAATCCTTTTTCCCAGTTCATTGAACTGTATAAACATTTACAAATAATTAATTCATTTATTTTAGTTATTGAAACAAAGGCGTGAGAATTTAATTAAAAGTAACAAAAAAAAAGGTATTTTGTAAAAAATAGTAAATTAGATATTTCCTATTATTAGAAATATATATACTTTTTACATTATATCTATGTTTTTAATTCTAGAATTGGAAAGAAAAAACAAATATATTAACTATAATTAGGTTAATGGAAAATTTCTAGTTCAATATATTCTTTAAAAAATATGAAAAAGATGAACTATTTGTAAATATTATCTTAGAAGTTGTAGAATTTTTGAAATGTATTTCTTAGGTAGATGAATTTGAAATAGATCTTGGAAGTATTCTCTAAAGTTATTATGGTTTCTATAGTGCATTATTCTCAAGATCATATATACAGTATATATATATATATATTTTTATGTAACACGGCGTCTAAAAAGTATAAAATTTGTAAAAAGACAAAATAAATGCCTAAGAAGCGAACAGTTTTGAAAACAATGTCTAGGAAAAGATTTGTGTTGAATTGAATAGTGCAGAAAACAAGTCTACACATTAAAATATGTATATATAATGTATACATTATTTAATAATGCTTTTTAAACTATATTTAATACTTTCATTATCTTTTATAGCAAATTGACTTACTATATATTGTTCATGCTTTATATATTGCACATGTATACTGTATATAATTCATACAGTATATATATATATATCTATATATAAATTTATATGTATATATATATGGATGTGTGTGTGTTTCAAGCATTTTCAATAGATTTGTAACGCGTTGTATACGAATGATGAAAAAATATATGGCTTTTATAATCTCTTTATCATTTTACATATAAGAGAACGTTATTATGTAAATGGGAAAACATCATTTATCATATCTTATATAATGTTTTCATGACGACACCTTAACGGTTTAGTATTATAATGTATACACTTTACAGACAACAAGATTATCTTTTTATTGAGAACAATAACTATACTATACGTTATGTTAAATGCATACAAGTACAAAAATAATTCAACTGATTTGAAAGCTAATTAAGAATTTAATTTTATTAATAGCAACTATTAAAAATTGTAAACATCTTTCCATTAATTAGAATAACATAAGAATAGATGTTCTAATATGATTAAATCTATATTTTGGCTGAAATTACGTATTATATAAATATAGAGATCCAACTATCTATCTATCTATCTCTCTCCGTAAAAAATATAACTTAAAAAGCAACTAAAACCGTTTTTTTTTATATACCAGGTCAATAAAAATGATAGCTGATGTTTCAGATCAAAAATAGTATAGTATAATTTCTTTCATTTTTTTTTCTGATAAATAGATCAACTTTTTTGTTTTTGTTCCAGTTTTCGAACAAATTCTGTTTTTTGAATATGAACTGTATATATAAATGAAGATGATGATAAATACAGTTTATGGATTATTGGATGCTGAAAATACTCTATTATCATTTGATATCCTTGAAAATTTACATATACGAAAGTTTTTAACGATGTTTAAAACAGCTTTTCTAAATGAATCTTGAAATATCAAATATACAAAACAGTTTGTTGAATTATTGATAAAAGTTGAATATTTAAGGATTAAAGGTATTTTTTTACCAAGAAGAGCGGGCCAAAGAGGTATCCAACATAAAAGAAATATAATTGTCACACCAAAGAGCATAGCTGCCGATTTATATTGAATTTTAGCTTCATAAATAGTATTTTTATCATTGTTACTCCTGTTTGCTAATTTTAATCTATTTAAAATAACTTTAAATACTGTAGCATAACTAAAAATTGTAGCTACTATCCAAACGCAAAATCCACAGAGAAGTATGATAGTTATAAGATATTGAAATTTTGAGCCTTTACTTAAACACTTATAACTAACAGCTGATAGATTTTCTTCTCTTGTTTCGTAGATTTTATAAGAAATTTGAAAGATAAAACCAACGATAATAGATTGAAAAAAGTTGGTGATATTTAATATAAGAACATGTTTCTTTTTTAAAATATGAGGCTTATGAACAGCAAACCATCTTTCCAGTGAAATTGAAATGGATGTTAGAAAAGAGTATGTTAAACTCATGTAAGCAACAGCAATTGTTAACTTACAAAAGATATTACTACGCAATAATCCAGTTTCCATTATACCTATTATTGGTATCACAAATAAACAATTAAATAGATCAATTATAGCCAAAACTTTAACAAAATAATTTGATAGAGTTGTAGCTTTAGTTTGAAATGGAAAAAGAAAGAGAATAATTAAATTTGAAGGAATACCAATAATGAAATAGAGTGTTAAAGCGGAGACTAATAGAATACAATCAACATCCATTTATGAAGAACAAGTTCTAAGTTTAAATTTAGGCAAAGAACTGAACAAATTTACACACTTTATCATTTGTATTAATATCTTATGTATTTAATATTATTTAATAAGCTTAACATCCTTTTATTAATAAAGACCAAACATATTTTACACAGATAAGTTATAATACGTTCTATGATTATAGATTAGCTTATATAGTTCTACCCGTTGCTATAGTTATATATTTTCTTTGGGTAATTATATTTTTCCTACCGATTTTAATGTCCTGAAAATAGTTTATAGCATCTTTTTAGCATCTAAATCTAATTTTTTATCTCGTTTTTCTTGTATTTTATAACAAAAAACAAGTGCTTCTAGATGTGTGCATAATATAGTTGTGTAAATACACTTTTATCACTTTTATATCCCTTGAACATAACGCTAAAAGAGTGTTCATTTTATATAATAATTTTAAGATAACATTCTCAAGTAATAACCTGCGTTGTCATAGATTTTGACGCTTCAGTTACTTTAGTTCGAGGCTGTATGCCAAAAACTTTTTGTAACACATGATAACGAAAATTTTCTTGAAATATCATATAAATAAAGCAATTCGTTGCATTATTGAAGAATATACCATATTTTATAACTAGAGTCGTTCTTATTTCATAAATTTCCAGAAGAGATGGAATCCAACAGACAAAAAATACTATTGTAACTCCAAAGAGCATTGATGAAGATCTAAATTGAATTTTAGTATAATTGATATCTTTCTTCTGTACTTTAGATTTATCTTTGTTGAGTTTTCTTAATACAATTCTAAATATACTTATATAAAATAAAACTATACCAAGTATTAATAAAATGAACAAGGAAACCAAGAGAGACTTTGATAAAATTGACCTACTTGCTGTTTTAGAAACACATTGAATATAGTTTATTGTATCATTGTTGTAAACTGGTATAAGATTGTAGCTATTTAATGGTTGAATAATTATGCACGAAGATATGAATAAGATGCAGGCAATTAAAATATAAACATGTTTAACTTTTAAGATATGTGGTTTGTTTACTGCAAACCACCTCTCACCAGCAATAGCGCCTGATAACAATATTGAATTAGTTGTTAAACAGTATATTATTGATCCAGCCAATTTGCAAAATATGACATTTTGAAAAACACTCATTTCATTGATAATTGTTATTGGAATAACTATTGAACAAGTAATTAAATCAATGATAGCCATTATTTTAACGAAAATAGTAGACATATTGCGTACTTTTCCATTTATTGGATAAAGAGCAAGTATCAGTATATTTGAAGGTATACCTATTAATATAAAGATTATCATAACGATGAGAAAAGGAACCCATTCTCCAGAAGGAACGTTGTATATTATCATAATTTCAAGTCACTTGTCAAGAATTTATTTGAAAATAACAAATATTTTGACAAATATTCATCATATATAGAAATATAATACAAAAGGAGTATAATTAACCTTAATGAACAGATAATTGAATTTTTACAATCACTGTCAAAAGGCAGAGGTAATAAATAGAATCTTGTAATATATCAATATTAATTAATTAAAGTTGCTAAGATATATCTATTAAAGGGCACCAAGAGTAAACAGAAAAACACTGAATAAATATGTTTTTGTTATTATTAAACTTTTATAAACCCAATCTGATTTAATACAATTAAAAGTTACACTGTATTTTTAATATTTCTTATAATGTAGCAGTTTGTTTGGGTATTTGTATAATGGTAAATAGTAAAATTAAAAGGTAGGTTGGTCTTTAATAGTTCTTAAACGTTCGGTAAATGTAGGCTTAGAACGTAACGGTGAGAATACGACTTTATTTAAACATGGCTGTATATTTGGACAATAAAGAAAAATACTTGTTTATTCAAATAATCTACAATCGCGTCGTAATAACAAACTAATAGGTATTAAAATCTATTAAAAGAAAGGAAAGAAAATGTAGACGTTCTCTTTAATCTATTTGAGTCCCTCTTTAACCAAATTCTTTATATTTAGTCTATTAGTCTATTTTTAGCATTCAGAATGTTTTTTTATTATTGTTACTATTTTTAGATATCTTCAAGAGAGTAATTCTAGCTTATCTGTTATTGATAGATTTCTATTTTGCGTCTATTTTTATTCCTATATATTCTATGTATTAAGGATATTGTCAAAGTTAGAAGCTGTCGGCACAAAAAGATATTTCAACAAACACAGTATTAGTACTCAGATAATAAATGCGAATGCTATAATCTAACAAAGATGGCATCAGTGTTAGGCGTTTTTCTTAGTTAGCTTTTATATAATCTCCCGTCATTGTACTAATATTCTACGGCCTTAATGGAAGCTTAGCCAATTAATATATACTATTCAAATGATCCTATTATCATTTTGAAATTTTTATCTTATAAAAAGACTAAAACTTTACGCTCCAGGAGACTATAAACTACAAATAGTAAATTCTTCAAATCGACAACTTCCTATTGTTTTGAGCAGTAAAAATGTAACATTATCACACTGTAGATGATTCCTCTGTTGTTATTCAATCTATAGAGTTAGTTAAGTACTTTGAAATAATTCTCGTATTAATTATGATAATTAATAAGATTTTAATGCCAAATAATAATATCATTTCATCATTTTTCATGTATTTTTGCCGATTGTATAAATGTTTAGTCAATTACAATATATTTCTTTAAATGTTCACAATCTCACACTAACGGTAGCTATAGATGGATCTTTAGTATTTGTAAAAGGTTCAACTGTATTTCTGATTCTCAATTGAAAAATTCTTGACAAATTCAAAATTATTCTTCTTCTAAACTTTTTTTGAAATATCATATAAATGAAACAATTTGTTGAATTATTTAAAAAAGTGATATATTTTAAAGGTAATGGTAGTTTAATTTCGTAGAGCGCAAAAAATACTGGTATCCAAGTAATCATAAATATTATTGTTACACCGAAAAGCATTGACGCTGACTTGAATTGAACTTTAGCGTCAGAGATTTTCCTTAGAGATTGGTCAACTGAAGGTGCCTTCATTCTTTTTAAAACAAATTGAAATACGCTAATATATAACATCATTACTATACTCATCATCAGTATAAATCCTGCGGTCAACAAGTAAGTTGTTACTTTTCTCATATGTGTCTGCGGAGATCTGCAGAAATAAACAAATGTCATTTCATCGTCTGTTTCTTTTATAATTCTATAATTCACTGCAGACAAAAAGCCAGATAAAAGACATTGAATAACGTTTGCTGAATTCAAGATTATTACATGTTTTCTTTTAAGTACATGAGGTTTATGAACAGCAAACCACCTTTCTACAGCTATAGATATTGAAGTCAGAAAAGAAAATGTTAAAGTACAAAAAGTTATTCCAAAGGTCAATTGACAAAAGATAGTACTATTCAGAGAGAATGTTTCAACAACAGCTATACATGGAACCACCACAAGGCATGTAAACATATCAGTAAATGATAAAACCTTAATAAAGTAATTGGATAAAGTTGTTGTTTTACCACGGAAAGGATATAGTAATATTATTATTAAGTTTGAAAACGCTCCTAATAACAAATAACAGCATGAGATAGTAAGGAAAAAGATGTGATTCTTCAACGCCATAACACAGTAAAATCGCAGATGTCTGCAGTCGTAATACTGAAGATTCACTGACATAAATAATTCATTTTAGGTTTCATCACTTGGAAAGTACTTTTTGCATTAGTCTTAATTAAAAGTTCATTAAGCATCAAAGGTAATGGGCTTTTCTCTCCATTTTCACAAAAAAATTGAATTTATACTATAGTATATTATACAATATCTAGATTATTAGTTGGCTCTTAGTTCACTATCCTGATTATTATTTTTAATACTATAATAATCATTTGTAATATTAATGAAAGCATGGGGAACTAATTAATTTTATAATAAAAGCCATCTTTCACCTACAAGAATATGAATATGAATTATTTTTAGGGAACGTTATAAAAGACTTAATAAGCATTATTCTTGCAGTTCATCTTCTTGTTTGAATAGCTATATGATAGACGTAAAAAAAATAACAAATTTCGAAAGTTCATAGAGTACATAGGCTATATGTTCCGACGACAATCATCTAATTGTCCTAATTAAGGTAAGGTTCCTTTTAAACGATTCTTATTAATATTTATGTCCTGACTGACCAATATAATTCTAGTTTAAGTAGCTTTAATAAGTTATAAATTAAGGAGAACTATAAAAATGAATTAACTATGTATTACTTTCCGGTACATATCTATTTATCAGACATACATATTTAATGTGTCAACATTCAACAGGCGATATACTGGTGTTTTTCACTTAGAATATATAAATACTTGTATATACTATAGGATAGTTTACTAGTTTTCTATATTTTCTTCAACTGATTTATTTGTAATCTTATTATGATAAAAAAAGTCAGCAAGAGTTGTAGTCTTGCTCCTAAAAGGATAAAAAAGGAGTATATCAAGATGGAAGGTACCCCTACCAAACTGAATATGCTAATATTAACAATAAAAAGAATATTTGAAATACTGTCGGATAGAGTTCTCTTCATTTGTAAAATTGAACAATATTTGTTGAAATATGCCATGTTTATTCTTGAAATTTTCCGAAATGTAGCTGCAGATATAGGATGAAGACGTTCTCTTGAAGTCCATTTATCTAACAAAGGGAAGAAACTATTGGTCATGAATACTCTCGTGGAAATATATTTTACTGTTTGTTCTTATAAATCAATAGCTGCTTGATTAACAAGAAGAGAGCATTATTTTAATATTTCCGTTTGAAAATAAGTATTAATTAGCCATTTCTACACGGTTTTTCGATAGTTTTAATTAGAAATTTAGAAGAAACAAATGTACACAAATGGCAAGAAACCATTCCGAGTCTACTAACTATGCATATTTGTTTGTTTATTGATTATTGTTTATTGAATCTTGACTATAAATTTATAGCTATGTATATAAATTTCATATTTATAGCTATAAATGCTAAATAAACGATATAAACTTTATCGTTATGTTCAAACTAGTCCTGACAAAACTTATTACGTCACTATGGTTTATATTTAATAATAAAGAAATGCAATCAAGATTGTTAATCTAGGGTTTCTCTGAATAAAACTACAGTAGATGTCGCTTTAAAGATTATCTCAAAATAAATATGTACAAATTAATGCAATTCCTGTCATGTTCTTTAAGAGACCAAATAACTGACTTTAAACCTTATTGCAGAAGAGGAATTCTTAGAATGTTAGGAAATTATGGTGAGTTTTAAGAATATACAACACTTTAAACGATATATATTTGACTTGTTTCAAGGATATTATAGGTCTCCTAAACAATAGTATTAAATCAAAAACAAAATTATGTAATTTAAGACAAAGTGTTGAATTACTATTAAAAATATAATAGATTAACTGTATATTTTTGGCTTCTTGTCCAAAGACGGCCATCAAAAGAAAGAGAGTAGAATTGCATACATTTACATTATGTGCATACGTATATAATGTATTTTATATGTAATTTTCTGTGCTTGTTGACAAAAACAATATCAGTGAAATAGTATAGCATTAATAAGTCATGACTATATATACATATATATATATATATATATATATATATATATACTGTATATATAATGTATATATTTTATACACGACTGCCTATATTAAATAGTAATCTTTACATTTAATAGAAAAGAATTTTCATAAGATTTCTATGTCAAATAGAAATGTAATCCAACATTTTAATATTTTCCATTTGAAAAAAATATAATATTTTCTTTTGGATTGAAAGATAAGTCAATACGAAGATATTTTTATAATTAATTTTATAAATATCTCATATACTATTTCAAAGTAGATGGCGTTTATCTGTAAAAGTAACGGTTGTTTATTAGCGAACGCCTATGTCATTTATTTTAGCTATGTTTTCGAGAGGAAGGAAAATTCCTAGAGTTGAAAAGAAAAAAAATACTAAATTTACGAGGAAAAGTCACAGCGAAGATGATTATTCAAATTTACCAGAGACTTATACAAGTCTCAATTCTACCTGGAAAACAATAGATAATATGAAAGAATTTATCGGACTTCCTATGCAATGTCTTTTGCCTTATCAGGTACAGTCAAATTACTGAAGAATAATGATGTCATCAAATTTATTTAATTAAATTAACATTATTTCATCTATTACAGATAAGACAACCCGTGAAGAGAGCCGAAAGTAAAGACGTACGCACCTTAAAGACAAACTTTAAAAGTAATTCAACAGAGAGTGAATTGTATAGTGAGGGAAAAATAAGTACAATATATATCAAAAAAGTTAACGGTGGTTTGGGATTAAGTATAGTTGCCGCACGAGCCAAGGTACGAGTAAACCTTATTGTTTATACTGTATCAATATATAAAAAATTAATATTCTACTAAATGCATTAATAGTAAATAATTTATATCATATTGGTTGAGTACTTGAAGAGTTGTTTACTGGAAAGCAGTAAACACAAAATAAAAAGACTAACTTAAATGAAAGCTATGAAAAGCATCTAAGAAACACTCGCTACTTTCATCTTAACATCATCTTTAAATAAAAGCCATTTAAAAAAATCCAAAAACATTTTTCCTCTTCTTTCAAAATAATTAAACATGTAAATATTTTTGCTTATTTATTCGTAGGGAAGCAGTCAGTCCAACAGCGGTATATTTGTTAAAATGGTCCTAAAAAATGGAGCCGCCTACTTTGACGGAAGGCTAAAAGAAGGCGACCAATTACTTGAGGTCAATTGGCAAACTTTATTAGGAGTTAGAGAGGAAACTGCTGCTCATTTATTAAAGCAAAGTGGACCAGTTGTAAGGCTTAAAGTTAAGAAAGGAGCGGCTTTTGAGGAAGGCGTCCTAAAAGTAAGAAACGGGTTTTCTTACGATAAAAAGAAAAATGAAAATGATCTGTTAAAGAATGTCAGAAGAAGATCTATTTCATTAGATATGCTCTTCGAACATGAAAAACAAGATTTAGTTGACGCATATAAAGATTTATGTAGGCAAGCATCAAAAGTGCTCTATAACGACGGTCCAAAATCGTTTAAAAATGCTGAATTAAACTTGTTAAAGAAGCAAAATTGTATAAACTTGAGAAAAAATTTCGAAATTTCTCGCAATGGATCTTGGGACAGTGAAAGATTTGAAAGAGAGAGAAGAAAGCGAAACCCTCTTCCCTCGAAACAATATTCTTTTCCTGGCAGTAAATCCTCAACGTAATTTCTTAATATACAACACTATATCTATCTTTTGAATAATCAAAACAGAGGATAAAGGAATTAAATAGGTTACGGAAGGAGAAAATTCCTTTAGTCAGTATAAAACTGTATATTAAACATAAAATAACAAGTCGATTAGCTTACAAGATTGAGTAATGCCTTACGTTATGACGAATGCAAAAGAAGAGGAAAACGAGAGTGTTTTATCTTTATGTGACTTTATATATATGTATATTATTTATTAATTTATATATCACGATAAAAATATAGCGAAATATAATTTGGAAAATATAACTATACGTAATAATTAATGTTAAACTACATACAGGATATTCATTACTTATCAGTGAAGTAATACGTAATATGAAAAACGTAATTAGTAGAGTGGTTTTATTATTTCTAATATCTAGACAAGTGTCTCTATGGATATTTTATTTACACATTAACTACAAAAAGAAAACCGAGCATATACTGTACATACAGTATTTGTATACTACAATACTTTTGGATTTTTTGAACATTTATCGTCTGCTTTACAGAAATATTCATATACATATTTCATTTGTCTAATAGAATTGATATAAATAGAAAAAGATGAATAGATTCCTGAGAGTTGGAAAGTGGATAGAAATGAATAAATAAGTAAAGATAATAAACTAGTCATGATAGTTTGAATTTTGCATTAGATTACTAAATAACATAACATTTTGTTCTAAAAAATTATAGTCATTTTGATAACTCGTCCGTTCTCAGTTAAGGGACTTCATATAGGGAATAATCAACATCATTACATTTCCTTATACTGTCAATTATATGATTTTCAACACGTGTTTTATTTTATTAACAAATCTCAAAAAAAGTAGACTTAACAAGAGATTAATAGAATATTTATAATAAAGGAAATAAGAGAAAAGACAATACTTAATAAGTGCTTTAGGTATATACATACTATATATACTGTATACTGTATATATATAGTATTTTTATTTAACAACAATACGATCGTTTAGTAGTGTTGAATATATAGATTATAGTCATCTCTTATTTATTTAAATCACGCCTACTTATATTATTTTCTTGTCTCCTTTTCCCTTTTAAGTTTATACTTCTGTGTTTATACTTTCACCGAAAGCTTCTATCTACTGAAGTATAGATAAAAACTAGGGATTTCCAAAAATAACTTTACTAATAGGTTATACTACAAGACGGTGGTAAAATACTCACGTGTACATTTACTGACTATCATTATTATTATTGTAAAAAATTTGTTGTGTAGTAACCCTTGCGCTAGATGGCGCCCTTCCTTTTACTGTACACGCAGCACCGCTCCCAATATAGCCATACACTCTTGGACCATATTTACGATCATAACACTTTACGCAGAACAAACTATCATCGTGCTCGTTCGATTTTCCAGGTTCTAACAAACGATTGCAATCAGCTGGAGAGTAATAAATAAAAATATTTTATTATTGAAATAAATTCTTGCTTCTGTTTACTTTTAATTCAATAAATAAATAAATAATATCTGACCACATTTGTAACACATTCTATGCCAGTTTCTGTTTCCAGCTTGAAGCATTTCAGCGTGAAATACAGGTTTTCCACACGCTGAACAATCACTAAAATCAATAGTAGATCTGGGAGGAATCTTGGCTGCAATTACAAGTGATAATCATAATATAAATACTGTATATATACTGTATATATATATATATATATATTGATATTTCTAATAAATTGCTTGAAAACTGCAAATATAGTAATTTTTCTTTACCTGTACTCATGCTGCTTAGGCTAGAAAAAGCAACTGAATTATGAGAAGTGTAGGTTTCCGTCTCTGTCCTATTTTTCGAAGAGATCGTAACAATCTTTGGATCATAGGTTGCTGATCCTTTAAAAGCGTGTAATCTAAAAGAATGTTGTCTAATCAGAGAATGGCAAGAGGAACAGAAGATGTCTCTTTCAAATTCATTAAACGTGGAAGACGTTAAAACTTTATCGCAGGCAGCTGTTTAATAATAAAAAGGCATATATTTTCCATAATTTAAAATACATTACCAAACTTTAGCTTAAACAGTTTATCTCATTTAATAGAATAAAAATAAATAAGAAAAAAAAATAACCATTCTACCATTGCCTTTGCTGTAGAAAACCGATTACAAACGATTTTATGAAAAATCCTAGCTATCTTGCAGGTGTATTCTCTCGTTGCTATAGTAACTAAATATTATGAATTATTAGATCTGTCTATCTAGAATGCATAATGTGCTCTAAGCAGATATCCTTGTTTAAACACCATTAATAAATTGATAATTAATCGACTATCTTTCAAAGTTGGACAAAATCTTCATTCAATATATAGTACGTATAATTTTTATAACCATCAAGCAACATACACTAATCTTTAGTAATATTCAAATATACTTAGGATATTGTTTCACAGTTAACATCCGCGATTAAATTTGATTTTTTTTATTTTTAGATCGCATCTACTTCCATCATTACTAAATTTAAATTCGTTGTATATTGTATATATACTGTATTATATATACAGTATATTAAACAATTCATGCTGTTTGACATAAAAAACGCTTTCAATCTTATTTATTAAATTTGATTTGTATATACAAAAATTTACGGTTTAGATATATATATATATATTTACTGTGAGAAATAGAGAGAGAGAGAGAGAGAGAGAGAGGGGGGGGAGAGAGAGGGAGAGAGTACTCAACAATTCAATAAACTCATAAATATGCTCTTGAATAGAAACGTGTTACTCCTTATCATATAATATATATATATACTAACATTTTATAATTATTCAACATTCAATATTTTGTATGTTATTTATATTATGACTTTTTACTGTATTACTATATATAACTTTATTAAAAGTTTGAAATATAATTCTACTATATGTTTATATTTTATCCATTCATTAAAAATTAAGTGATTTTTTGTGTAAATTAGGTAAGTGTTAAGTTAATTTGATTTTTCTTCGATTTACATTTAAATATTAATTGCTTTTTCCTATTTTTTATAATGAATACCCTTGCTGTTCGCCATATTTCACTTAATTAAAATATTTCGCCTTTGTCGCCTTTCTTACTTTTTAGATAGAAATATATTGTAATTATACTTATTTACTAACATATTAATACTTGGTAGAAAATTAAGAATATCCCACATAAGACAGATAGCAAACAGAACACTTTGACTTTTTAAATCTATCTTTACCTAATAGATGGTACTACTGTTCTCTTAATGAGCCAATGTTTGGTATTAGTAAAGATTAAAAAATATATAACTACCATTTAGAAAAGTACTGTTTAGGCAAAATAGACTGAATTTAAATGTGCACTAAAACTTAACCAAATACTATTACCAGGTAATCACTAAACCTTAAATCTACATCTGACTTGATATTTTGAAAAACTACAATATATACAGTATATATAGATATAAACTGTCTCTCTCTTTTAAAAAAACCGCTAATTAACTTGGAAAGTAATTTAGACAAAAGATAAAAAAACCAGGGAATTTGAAGTAAATAATACAAAATTTCAATACAAAACACAGGAAAAATAGATTTATACATTAATTTCCTGAATTTCTAAAGAGAGATAGACAGATAGATAGACAAAGAGTAAGAATAGTAAAACTCTAAAAAGAAAAAAGATTTGCCCAGTAAAAAGAAATATTTGCAAAATATAAAAAGAAAGATTTTAGATAATGTTAAACATTTTATTACACACAAAAAATAGTATAAAAAAGGTAATACCGCAGGTAAAACACTTTGGATGCCAAATCTTTCCTGCAGCCTTTTTCTGTTCATTAAAGTAAACGGTACCATTGCACCTGGCGCATGACAGGGCGCCGTTCCTAACAATACGATCCACCTTTTTCGATACTGGATCACAGACGTAGGAAAAACCTTTAAATGATAAAAAAAAGAGAAAAAAGCAATTATATTTATAAATATAAGATACAAAATATAAATACTTGAAAAAGCTTCTATTTACAAGATTTTAGTTTAATAGTTTTTTATCAATTAGTATTGCCAATACATTCAACAAAAATTATAATTTCTTTGCTGCTGTAGGCTTGGTTAAACTGTAATTAGTACAGTGCTGAAAAAATTTTTTTTTCAGACATATGGACTGGCAATCAATACTATTTTAACTGTTTATTCCACAAACGTTCGTTGAACGGCGTATAATATAGTCCTATAGAACAGCTGACACTTTTTTTTTCAAAATATATACCACAATATTCACATACATGCATCATTATGAGAAGGTATAAAAAAAGTTATATATATAGAGTATACTGTTTTGTATACTATAGTTTTTATATGCTTAATATTCATACATATATGCAGTATATACAGTATATATATATATATATATATATATATTACCTATTTAACTCGCTACCTTAGCTGTTTATAATAGTAGAAAATGGCATGCTTTTTTTATACCTTTTTGTCCAAATGATAAGATTCCCATTTGATGCAAATTTTTACAGAAGCTATAGATTATTTACGGCAATTTTTGTATGATTTGCACTGCTAAAGTTGATTGAAAAATGACTAACTGAATCCCTTCTTCTTGTTATTATATATATATGTATTTATAATTTCCATTTAAAGCAAACAGCGCTAATTTTGTTAAAATCAATTAAAGATTGAAAAAGAATCAATAAAATTAGGAAAAAGCGTTTTAAAAATCTATATTTCAGTAATTTTTGACTAAAAAATACCAACCGAAAAGGCGTTGTATGGTTTAGATGCTAAATGTAAGCTTATATTGCAGGTCGATATTGTTCTATTGGCGCATTGATCGATTTAGAAAACGTGACTCGACCCGTTTTTGAATGATGATAGTTAGGTTTAAAAGCGATAGATGGAGTATTAATTATTGTATTGAAACTTTTTATTTTAATTAAATATTGACTTTTTTTTAAAAATAATGATTCCAAAAATTTCTCTTTTTAACGAATTTACCGAACAATTCGGTCTTTTTTTGTATTTATTTTTAAATATTTAACATTCTTACTTCACAATAAAATAAAACAGATTCTCTTAAAACTATAAATTTAACATGTATTAATCTATTATTAGATTCAATCTATCGATTCGCTATAGAACAAAAGAAAATAGAGGAAATATATACAAATAGACAATTGATAACTTTTATCTTGAATGCTTGAATATAGTAGTATTCACTATATTTAGACTCTTGAATGAATTTTCATTGGAGAGAAATATTTAGAAATATAGATTAAAAAATGGAATAAGAATCTTTTAGCATGTATTTTAAAGATGAAATATAAACAATTATTCATATTACTCAATGCTAAAATAAAGTATAGAATTTATATTAGTTTGGCTAAAATTAATGGTTTTATTGGCATTAAATTCGGATAAAAGGTGTGTGCATTTCCTTATAGTAAAAATACTTTAAATATATAGTTATTTCTCATTGATTTTGTTCAAGACTTAAGCTCTTTATTTGATTTTATTGGAGAGAGTAATAACTTAAAAAATAAGAAAAAATTAATAAATGAACCATATGTTTAATACTAAACTGAATCATAATTTATCTTTTAAGAACCTAAACATTACATTGTGAAATGTAACATTTTTTTGTCTATATAAACTTTACATTAAGTCTTCTTTATCAATCGGATTTCTGTTTATTCTTTATTTAATTGCAAATTAAAGAATATTAGCTAAAATCCTGTTATATATGCTTTGGAGGTGAAGGTGAAGGTGATAGAAGAGGGGAATAAGAGTAAAAAAATGTAGGGTAGACTATACACATATATACATACAGTATATTCAAAGAAATCTTTTTGTTTAATATTATTAAAGTCAACAGCTGACCTTGATGTTTTTATTCATCAATAAGATTTTTCATGCTTTTACTTGATATACAGAAACAAAAATTAATTTGAATTATTTAACATTCCGCTTTAAAAATCTATTTACTTATCTGAACCTTATCTTATTTAAATACTGTTCATTTTCATTCTAAAATATATAAATATCAAATTAATTTTTAACGTCTGCTACTCTTACCGATTTTAGGCAGATTCTCCTACAAAAATTTTCTATATTCTTTCGAAATTTCTCTTGAAATATTAAATATACAAAACAATTCGACGAATTATTGATATATACAGAATATTTTAATATTAAATGCTTATTATTTCCAATTAATGATCCCCATAGTGGTATATAACATATAATAAAAATAATTGTTACTCCGAAAAGCATCATTGCTGATCTTAATTGTAATCTTGCTGAAGAATTTCCATTTTCATCGTTGTTAAATTGTTTTGTTCTTTTTATAATAATAAGAAAAATTGATGAATAAAAACAAATGACTACGAACATAATTGTACAAAAAAAACACATAAGCAAATATTGCGTTAATAATCGTTGCCGTGTAGTGGGAGAAAAACACCTATAAATCAACACACCTTCATCTTCTATCCAACCGAAATTGAATTGATTGGCAGATACTGCACCACTTATTATACTAATTGTAAGATTTCCAATATTGATCAAATAGGCATGCTTCAATTTGAGAAGAAGAGGTTTTTTAACGGCAAACCATCTTTCCATTGCAATAGATGCAAAAGTCAAACATGAATAAGTTGTTGTCATATAAGTAAAACACATTGCAATTTTACAAAATACTGCATTATGAATTATATCAATTTCCTTACATGTAGACAATGGTATTGTAAATATACAAGCTAATATATCAGCCAAAGCTAAAATCTTGATAAAAAAATTGGCAAGTGTTGTCATCTTACTTTTAAAGGGATAGAACAAAAGTATTATAAGATTTGTTGGTATGCCAATCAGAACTAATACGGCCATAAATGTAATAAAAGGAATATGCTGAGTTAATTCAAATACAGTCTGACTTGTATTTGAATATACCATATCCGGAAGGGTGGATTTACGGTGTAAATAACTGCTAACTGTGCTAGTGTACATTTATATATGTTTATTAGTACCGTTTAGACCTATATATTAATTTTTCTTTAATTAATATTTCGCAAAAGTATGCTTCTCTAGGCATTTTTTGTATTATTCTTGCACAAATTAATCATGTTATCCCTTTATTAGAAATATCTTCATTGTTGAACCGATATATTTTAATAAATTGTTACATGTGTAACAATCTCATAATTGTATGTTCGCTATTGTGTAAGATAATAATATCGTATATATGTAATACTAATAGTAAAAGATGGAATAAGAAAAATGTCGTTTTTTCTGGAAATTTTAATTTTATTCTAACATAAGTCAAAATAGAAATGAATAGTGTTTTAAAGGATGTGATTTAGCTATACCCTTTAAGATATTTACTTTTAATCATTAATTTTTAGAAATGCTCGTTTAAATCTAAAAATTTCATTGACTTTTTGAAATTTTTCTCGAAAAGACTAAAGGAAAATATTTCTTTTTCGTCAACGTTCGCTTGAACATTATCCCTAAACCAATCATCTATTTCTGAGAAATTTTCATTTGTCCATTCTTCATTAGCTTTTAAAGCGTTTTCAATTTCTTCGTAAACAATTTCGTCTCCTCCTTCTGCTGGACGACGAGTCATTTGATCTCTAACCTGTAAATAATTGTAAAAATTAACTCAATCATTTCTTATTAAAGAAACTTCTTAATACCTTTTGTATGGTAAAAGGCGTATGACAGTTTCTGGCTACAGCTAGCAAAACTGTTGCTCTATTTCCTCTGGGGCTACAAAAACAACAAACAACAATTAAGTTTATATATAAAGTATATATATATATATATATGTTAATATTAATAATAGTAATAGTTCTTTGAAAAATTATCTTACAAATCTTCAACCCATAGTTCATCTATTCTCTCAAGAGTTCTGTTTCGTCCCCTTGTAGATGCAGATAAAGCGACTAATCTAGTTACTCTTTCCAAATCGGAATAGTATAAATCTTCCGATTTAATTATTCTATCCAAGTATCTATTACAGAAAGGGTAAAAAATTAGTCATAGATTGTTGGCGGTTATCATGTTGTTTTCATTAAACAAGTCCTTACTCGTCCAACATGTTAACCTGTGTTTGGTCAGATACACAAGCTTGTGCTGCAACTAGGTCGTTAATTTCGTTATAGTTTAACTCATTAGTTTTTTTCTGTTGTTCTTCGAAAAAGAAGAAATTTTCTCTAATTTTATCTCCAGAAGATAGAGAAGTACAATAAGCAGTATATCGTTGGTTTGGAGCAATTCTATGGAATAGTTGATAGTTTAAGGTTATAATGAAAAAGTGAAAAGTTTAATTTTTACCTGTTTTCTTTTTGTTCTCTATAGATATTTACCAATTCATTAGCTTTATTAATACAATCTGAATTACCGAAAGAACAAGCAGCAGAACTAACTATTTCTCTTGAAAAAGCTGTGAAATCATCTTCGTTTGGTTTGGGTTCAAATGTAAATTGATTGAACATTGTATCAACAATAGATCTTGTATATTTTCCAATTTCTGCACTATCAAAGTCTGTAAATCTCTCATAGAGTCTACTTAAGCCGTTGATGGCCGAAACCCATGTCCCAGCAGTGTTCTCTTGCTTCAAGAATGTAGTGAAACTCAATGCCTCCACTTCTTTTCTGTATTTATTGCTTGTAAATGAAAAGGCATCGTCAAGAAGTTGAGCCCTGTAAATACGGTCAACGGCATTGACGTCGCTTTTAAGTTTGTTTATCAATGCTGTCTCATCCTCGCTACCGTATTTAATTCTATAGTATCCGGTTGACAAAGAATTCAAAGCAAACCAACTACCAAGACTTGATGGTGATGTATATTCATCCTCTTTTGTTCTAACCATGTGAACAGTTGTAAGGTTTCCTGCACCTGATGCATCATTTGCAAGAGTGATGGGAATGTTCCATGTGTATGACGGAACAGGAAGATCTGGTTGCAAGTATCTCTGTTGATCGAATTTAAGAACATTTCCAGATCGGGTAACATTCAAAATTGGAATTCCACGCTGCAAAACCCACGAATCCATAATTTCTTTAACAGGGAATACTTCTCCATTTGGAAGAGTAACTCCATCTTCTTCAACAACAGTTTGAAAGGAATTCCACAAATTATCAGTAATTGCACTCTTGTAAGCGAAATCAGCAAGGTATTTCTGTTGATAAAAACGATATGATTAATGATAAAATCATTTCATAATTTAAAACATAATCAATGATTTTCAATAAATTAAAAATAAAAAAATTCAGCCAGCTCTGCCCCGAGTGAGGATCGAACTCACGACCTTGAGATTATGAGACTCACGCGCTGCCTACTGCGCCATCGAGGCTGGCTTGAAATTGTTTAAAAAGCAAATTTTTGCAATATCCGAAATGGAAAAGTAAAAATAAATCAAATATTTACAAGACACAATGCAAGCAAAGAACTTTTGTTTGCTAAGGAAAAGTAAAAAGTAAAAATACAAAAAAAGTTTAGCCAGCTCTGCCCCGAGTGAGGATCGAACTCACGACCTTGAGATTATGAGACTCACGCGCTGCCTACTGCGCCATCGAGGCTGGCCTTGTGAAATTGTTTCATAGAATTCATTTTATTAACTGGCAAAAATTTTCATTTTTAGAAAACAAAATTAAAATAATTAAATGAACTAGAAAGGTAAATCAAACAATTTATAAAGAAAAATAAAAAAAGTTAGCCAGCTCTGCCCCGAGTGAGGATCGAACTCACGACCTTGAGATTATGAGACTCACGCGCTGCCTACTGCGCCATCGAGGCTGGCTTAAAATTGATTGTTTAAAGAACAATTTTTTCGAAATTTCGGAAATGGAAAAGTATAAAATATAACGATTATATAAGCTTTAAAGAAAAAATTCGTTCATTAGAGAAAAAGCTATTGTTATCTAAAAAAAAAACAAAAATAAAAAATATAGCCAGCTCTGCCCCGAGTGAGGATCGAACTCACGACCTTGAGATTATGAGACTCACGCGCTGCCTACTGCGCCATCGAGGCTGGCTTGAAGATCCATTAGTTATTTAGGGATTTTTGATAAATTTCATCAATACCTAATTAAAAAGGTACATTGAAACTAACATAATTAATGCCCAGAAAAAACATTAGAAGGTAGTTATATAATAACTTGATGTTTATACTAAAGAAAAAGAAAAATAAAAAAATTTAGCCAGCTCTGCCCCGAGTGAGGATCGAACTCACGACCTTGAGATTATGAGACTCACGCGCTGCCTACTGCGCCATCGAGGCTGGCTGATTTTTAGTAGTAAAATAACGATGATATTGGTATCGCCTAGGTTTTTATGATTGGTTAATCGTACTTGGTCATTCCAATATCGAATATCAAACTTATACTAAAATTTACTGAACAGTACCTTTAGTGACTTTTGGAATGTTGCTTTACCCAACATTTGCTCAAGCATTCTTAGCATTGCTCCTCCCTTTCTGTAAGTAAAGCCGGAGAAGCCACTTTGAGCTTGACTCGGCTTTTGAATATCAGGTCTTTGAACAGGTAAGGATAAGCTTGTTTCGTCTTGTTTTATAATAGAGAATTCATCACGAACCTTTTGGACAAGACCCTATGGAAGAAAATTTAATATTAATATTATTATAACGTAATTACTATATAAACGCAGAATTTACAATATCCCAGTTGAGGACGGCTTCTAATGGTTGCCACTGAAAGAAGGCTGCAAATCCTTCGTTTAGCCAAGTGTCATCCCACCATTTACATGTTACCATATTACCAAACCACTGGTGAGCAATTTCGTGAGCAAGAACGAGAGCAACCCTGACTTTGTTTGCCATGACGCTATTTTCTGGATCATAGAGCAGTTCGTTTTCACCGTACTGAATTAAACCCCAATTTTCCATAGCACCTCCTCTAGATGGAACGGCCACGTGATCTTAAGTAATGTAACATATAAATTATTATAAGAATAGAAATAATATATATCGGAATTAGACAAACCCATTTTAGAGGTTTGATATTCGATTCCTGTGTATTCTTCGAACCAATCTTGAATTCTTCCTGCAGCTCCAGCAGAGAAATTTAAATATTTGGCTTTTTCCGGTTGAGCCCATAATCTTACCTATAAAATTATAAGGAATATACAATATTCTAATTTGTATGTAACTAGCTTACCAATTTTCCATTGGGACTTCTGGTTTCAACTTTCTCAAAATCAGATACTACAAGAGCGACTAAATAGCTGGACATATGAGGAGTTTCAGCAAATTCATCAGCAAACCAACCATCACCGAGATCTCTAGTTCTTTCTAATTCGCCATTTCCCAGGGCATGTCTTGTTCTTTTTCTTTCAACTGTAACTTTAAAAACAGCCTTAAATTCCGGTTCATCAAAACAAGGGAAGGCTTTTCTTGCATGATCGATTTGAAATTGACTGGCCACTAGGTACCGTCTAACCTCTCCAATATCGTAGTAATCAACGTACATGCCATTATTACTAGCAACCTGTAAAGGAATAATTATTGCTTAATAAAATCAAAAAATTTAATAAATAGTGCAATCTAGAGCTAACTCACCTCCATTTCGCCGTTAAAGATCAATAGCATCCTATATTTTGCTCCTTCTGTTAATGTACCGTTTAAATTAACGACAACAGTTTGTTGTACATCGTTTTGAATAGGATTTGCCCATCCAGGAACATTAGCACCGGGAATAGTATTTTCAGGAGCAAGGACTAGGAAAAAATTTCTCACATTTATCCTAAGCTGGTTCAAAACTATTTGGTTGGTTGTTGATGTAACATCGAAATCAATGATAACGGATCCACTAAAAGGAAATCCAGTACTTGGTGAATAGATATCTGGTCTGATCGTAAGAAAGTACTTGTATGGTCGGAGACTTTTTGGAAGTCTTATTGCTTCATTTTGTCCACTTACATTATTGAACAAGCAAATATCTAAATATAAATCAATTATAATAATAATTATTACTTTTTCTTCTAAGTTAAAATGTTCAAGTACTAACTTATTAATAATATCGTTAAACAAAGAAACATTTTAGGAATCATCTTGGTTTCCTAATATTTTCTCATTTTATTATCCTATTTAAAGTTTTTTTTATCATGAGAATTAGCATATGTTAAAAAATTTACAGAAAAAATGACACGTCTACATATCTTTTGATCATTTTCTATTAATTAGTCCTATAAATGTTATTATAATTTAGAAGAAAATGTGAAAAAGGGAAGAAGAAAGTCTAACTGATAAGAAATTTTGTTTAAACAATTAATTGCGCAAACCAATAATGATTATATTCAAGTATTGTTTTATAGGTCGAACTATGATTTTATCAGTTAACAACATTTAATAGAAATGTTAGAACATTCTATCCTCTTAGTTTTAATTAGTCGCTTAAAATTTCTATTTAATGGAAATATAGATGAATTGATAATTCTTGATAAATAGTACAAAAGTTTACATACTAATTTGTGTTAAAATGTATATAGTTCACATGATACAACATAATAAAGCATATAAGATATTAATATAGATAATAAATTAGTTTGGAAAGAGATACTATCATGTGTAATTATTTGTTTATGATACAAATTTACTGATTACATTATTTTAATAGATTAATAGTTATTTTAAGGCGTTTAACATGCTGATTAAGTTAATGTTTTGATTTAAATTTAGAGTATATTGTAGCCTATTTCTCTTTCTTTTAAAAGATATTGTGTGCGTCAAATAACTTTTAATTGAATAAAGGTTATAATTGAAAGACGTTCAAGAACAGATGATTCACAAGTTTGTATTGGAAAGTGAATTATCGAGACAACATCCGTTAGTTTTTCTGCTATAAAAAATATAATAGTCATAGGCAGGAAGAGTTATTGGTCATATATATCAAGAATTCTTTTAGCTATTCTTAATCCAGAGATCAGAGCTCCTTCAACCCATCCCCTTATTTCGGAAGTGTGCTCACCTCCAAACCATAAATTACCATTCATTGATAGAATTTGTTTTTGAATTACTTCTTGTCCAGGTTTAAATAAACCAAATGCTGATTTTTGATAAATTTCATTTTCCCAGACGTGTATTATGTACTTGGTACAATATTTTGTAAAGGAATTTCCATGAATTTCTCTTAATTCCCTAAAGGATTTAACGATAAATTCTTTTTTATGAAAATTATCGTGATAGTAGAGCATTTTTACATAGAATTCAGTAGACAAACTATCCGAAGGATATACGACAAAAGTATGATTTTCTAAACGACTCAGACCACCAGTTATACCAATATCATGCCATATAGGATACCTACATTTAATAGCTATTCTTGCCTCTTTAACATACGATAAAGATCTTATTGGCTCGACTTGCTTTGAAAACTGTCTGTCGAAGTTAATATATTTCGAAGCTGTTCCCGAAACAGTAACTATGACATGATCAGCTAGATATTCTATTCTTTGACAGCATATTGCGCTTTTAGACTGATTAGTAGTTATTAAGAATTTGTTAAAAAACTTTCTAATTCCCAGAACATTAGACTCTAATTGAATTTCTTCAATAAGTTCTCTAGAGAGATATTTTACTAATTTATCATTACCACCAATAATTTGATAGTATTTCATAGTTTTTCGCCGAAGTGCATAAGTTCTTAGATACTGAATTATGCTTCTATCTTCAAATGTGTTTAACCATATAAATTTTTTTAGATATTCAAAAGTTTCCCGATTAATTTTTCTTAAGAATATATCTTTTGTTGAATATCTATCATATATTTTAACAAATTTCCTCCAACCAATCCTATTAATTTCGTTTAATAAAGGCTTTAAAATAAGTTTAACAATCTCTGCACTCTTCAAGAACTTATTTGAATATTCATTTCCGTGTTGGAGTATAGTGTCCAATTTTATAACTCTCTTATCAATATAAAAATAATTGTTATGATTATCTTGTCTTAACAGTCTTTTAGGTAGTTTTGTATGGTTTATTAGAATATTAATTAATTTATGAGAAGTTGGAAATTGCCATGCTCCAAATTCAAAAGTACTATTCCAATATTTCTTCGAATAGATTCGACCACCAATTCTGTTTGATGCCTCCAGAATTTTCACCTTTAAATAGAAAGAAAATAATTACCTTGTCATCCAATTTAAGTAATTTTTTTCATAAATATTAATTATTATACCTTACAACCGTTCTTTTTTAGAGTCAGGGCGCTTATCAAGCCAGATATTCCTGCACCAACGATAATAATTTTTTTCCGGCAAACGTCATTAGATTGTTTATCCTTTAAAGTACTCTTAAGAATTTCTTGCAACTCGCTATAGTGTTCATCTTCTTCAAGTTCAGTCATAACTGATTGGTATAAAATATCTTGAGCATTGAAATATTTTTCTTGATTGAACGTTTTAACTGAAGTAAGAAAGCATTGAATAAAGATAAAGGATGGTATACTTTAGAATGTTATCTACCTTTGTAATAAATTAAACTACAAAGAAATACAAGTAATTTAAACAATTCCATTGAAAATAAAATATACAAGTTTGTTTGTAAACTGTTTTAAAGAATCTTTTCTTTAACTGATGATTTCCTACTACAGTATTTTCTTATGTATTAAAATAAAGTGTTTAAAGCGTGTCAATCAATTGTATACAATAAATTGATTATTATAATGGTTCTTTTTTTAAACATAATTAATTAACCAAAGAGAGAGAGATATATATATATATATACACATTAAGATAATTGGATATATTATAAATTTCCATAACAGCTAATTATAATAATTTTAAAATTTAAAATTATTATATTTTTAACAATAGATTAATAAAAACAAGATTTTTATCTAATAGACTAAGACCAATATAAGATTATCATGCAAAGATCAAAAATATGGGATATATTGAATAGACAACGTCTGGATAATGATAAAAATTGTGATATAATCATTAAAGTGAATAAGAGATTGTTTCCAGCTCATAAATGTATTGTAACATCATTTATACCATTTTTAGAAGTTATGTGTAAATATCAATCAAAGGAATCAAATAAAAGTATAATTTTTATTGATGAAATAAGTGAACAGGCTATGGAAGTTATAATGGATTTTATGTATACTGGTAAATAAATAATAACTATCAAAAATCCATTTTTCCCATACTATAAACTTACTTTCGTATTTTAGGCAATTTACATCTATCACCTGATAATTATGAGGAAATACTAGCTGCAACTGATTTTATGCTTATTGAAGAAGCTAAAATGAAATGCAAGGGTTTCTTAATGAAAATATTAAAAAGTAACGAATACAATAGTAAAAGGTTAGTTAAAATATATGCATGATGATAAAACTTGCTGAAATATGAACTTCTAATCTACTTAGGCAATCGACAATCTCAAGAATTTTAACTATAAAAAAATATGCTGATCTTTATTTATTAGACGATTTATCTATTGAAACTATGAATATTTTAAAGTTAAAATTTAATGATGTAATCGAAGAAAATCAATGGAATGATATATCGAAAGAGGCAATTCTATCGATAATTAAAAGTGAAAACATCAAAGTTGACGAAAGTCTTATATGGTTCCTTTTAAAGTCTTGGATCGAATTTGATGTGATTAATAGAATAAAAGTGATTGATGAACTTTTGCCGTATGTTAAATTCTCTCTTATGAGTGCAGAATTTCTCTATGATAACGTATTTTCCTCAAATTTGTGGGCAGAAAGTAACATATCGGATAATTTGGAAAAAGAAGCCTTACAGTAGAGATTAAATATTAAATATTATGTAATCATTTTATATTTCCTATTTAAATACATAGATATCAACTTTTGACAAGTAGACAAGGAAAACTTCAAACCATTAGAAGCAAACCTCGCTGCACTAAAAATGATAAATTATGCTATTTATTAACTAAAAGCGATCAATTTTTTATCTTCTGTCCAGAACATAATAAATGGTTTGCTCTAGAATCTCCTAAAGTATGTGAAAAAGACATGCAACTCACAGTAGTAGCCGGCCTAGTTTATCTAAGTGTTGTGGGAAATGACGGTTGTTTAATGAAAATTAAAAAATACGACCTTTATTCCAACCAATGGTGTGATATGACCAACTTAGCTACTGGAACAATAAGAAACCTATTAGAGTGTGCCGGAGAACTTATCGGTATTTCTTTAACTGGAATTTTTCTATTTGAGAAAGATAGGTGGGATCATATTTTAACCTGTGACCTTTCCTACATCGATTTTGCTGTTTCTCATCAAAATCATTTGTACTTTTACAATTTATCAGACGGATCAGTTAGAAAAATTAATATTTATCATCCGTTTGAAGAGGTTTATGTGTCTAACTCTCTACCCTTCTTGAGAAATTTACGTACAAAGTGTACTACCATTGCTAAACTTTCATCAGATAGTTTTCTTATAGGTTTCCAGTCAACAATAAGAGAGAATTTTCGTTATTTTTTGCATAAAATAGGAAGTGATAAATGGAGCGAAGTAACTTTGGGAATGGAAAGGATAATGTTTGGAAATTCTACTGAAAACAACCGTCCAAAATATATTGATTTTTCTTCAAAGCTTAAAATGGTGTGCGATAAAGATAAAGAAATAATCTATATATTATATTCAGCAAATAATATAACCACTTTTCATTCTTTATTTAACCTAAAATATTGGAATAATCTATCAAAACCACCAGAAATTGATAGCATGGATCGGATTGCAATGTCATTTCATGATCACTTACAGGGAGATGCAATAATTTTAAACTATCCTACATCATAGGCATATTATTAACAATATTTATATTTATTAATATAATTTGACGTAAATGATTCTAAACTCTCTTTTTAAAATATTAAGCTAGGAAGTCTGAATTCAAAATATGCAAAATAAGTAATTTATGCGATCTCGACATTCTTTTTAAGGGAATATATTTAAGAGTGTTCCAGGTGTTGAATAATTGAGTATAGTCATATTATAGTCAATTGTTGTGTTGATTTTAGAGTATACGTCAAAGTTGAATCCATCAGTAAAGTATTGAATAACGATTCCAGCAATGAAGACAGAGAGCGAAAATATAATGAAGATAACTTTTGGGTATATACGTTTTCTCTTTTCAACTACATTACTTTGAATTTCATCGTTGTAAGATTTGTTAGAATAATGAGCAAGGAGAGCTGATAGCATGAAAGAATAATATAAAATTAAGGCTACTATTATAACGAAAGGCTTATCTACATTCTTTTTCTCTATCATCCTCTGTTCTCTTTGCGGCTAGTTCAACTTGACGTGGCCAATTGGTGAATATTACAAGGAGAAAATTAGTTATTCCACAAAATGTTAATCCTCCAGCTAAACCACTCCATAAACCTAGTTTTCATTAAAAAACCAATAGTGTTTTCTTCAATTTTATTTTACGATCTGATATTTACCCAAAAGTTTTAACTTTGTTTTGAAAAGAAGAGAAATTCCGACTGCCAATGCTCCCATATATCCAATAATTATTACAAACGCACCTGTTGATTGTCTTCCACAACCTCTTAACATACCACAACTAACCGCCTAAGAAATTAATAAGTTATAAATGCAAAAACGTTGTTTAATATGAATGTTTACATTTAACCCGTCAAAGAATAAGTAAGCCGCTAAAGCAGGCATAACTGTAGCTGACATTAAAATTACATCTCTGAAATTTTGTTTTATATATGGTTATTAACTATATTAATATAACTTTAACAGTTCTTACTCAACATCTGTAAATATTTTTGGTAGACCATATCTTCCAATACTGAATATTAAAATAAGAATGAGAGAAAAGGTTGCTAAGGGTAATAGATAAACAATATTAATGATCTGTACTCTCTGTAAAAAGAACCAAATATGCCTTACTCATTATTGTATATGTTACATGAGCTGACGTTCTTGCAGCGTCTTTATCACCGCTACCCAAAAATTGTCCTATTCTAATTGTTGCTGCTATTTCAAGTCCATAGGGTAATATGTATGCTACTGTTTCTAACTGAAAGAGTACACTTTGAGCGCCTAATTCTGTTTTTCCTATGACGCCGGCAAGAAAGACACCAATTTCAAAACTCCACCATTCAACACAGATCATTATCATTCCGGGAATTGCTAATTTAACAAATACAGACCACTCAAAGAGACATTCTTTTTGGAAGCCATCCCATGTAGGCTCGTAAAATTTACTAAATATTATATAAAGTAGTGTTAGTAAACACATAACAATAAAACAGCAGCTCTGAGCGACAGCTGATCCCCTGAAAAAGATTATCGAAGGTCAAACTTTCATTATCTTTATTAAAGTTCAACAAACTTTATCGAAAAATCCCAGTAAATTACAAGTAGACCATGTAGACCAGCATTCACTCCATTTGATATAAATCCAATAATTACTACTGGTAGTACTTTGTCCTGAAAAAATAAAACAAATACTTATAAAAGTTCAATAAATAACCTATATAGTGCACCTGAGTCATAAGATATCTTGAAAGGCAAATGTTAATAAAGTAAGCCTGTTTTAAATATATAAATTAGATAAAAAATACTTAAAATAAAGTAAACTACTGACGAAAATTCCTGGTAGAAGGATAATAACGTAAATTCCTGTTAGACTGTAAAAGATTGATAAATTATTATTAAATTTATTATAAAAAGACATCTTTTGCGAAGTTTCGTACTGAGATATTTCGGGATCTTGACCAATTGCTCTTAAAATGGCACCAGTGTTCACATGGATTGTCATACAGATGAATGCTGCACAACTCATAATAACAAGACTCCTTTGCAACACAACACCTACAAACTTCTTGTTCTTACTGCCATAAATCTAATTGAATGGTAGTTAAGGGGCATTAAACTTTATCGTTTACTAATTGTTTACAACCTGAGAAAAGAGAGTTTCACAAGCCGCTCCAAGCCCCGTAGCTAATGAAAATCCAGTGACATTCACTACCTTTAAGCAGATATATTTGAACACAAGAAAGAATTATAAAATGTTAAAAACTCTCAGAGTATCTATACCGAAACAGCTAGTGAAACAGCATCCAATTCAATTTTTCCTAACCTTCCACAAAATATAACTGCTATTGGACCAACTAACATTTGAGATAATTGAACAAAAATCTGAAAGCAAAATGAATAGCTTTCTTCTTAAATCGGAGATTCGGTGCTATCTAAGGCTATTTTAAACATAATCATATAAATATTATATAATTAAACATACTATTCTCCATGCTAAAGAATTTATTCCCTTAAATTCTTTCCAATATCCATTTGGAAAAGCTTTCCTGAATATATTGGTAGTTGCTGAGGCAGTCATATTACGCTTATGTTTATTAGGCTTAACTGACCAAAGTTCGTACACTACGCAATGATGTTGAAACTTTATCAGGCCTCTTTTGTAAATAAGCCCTACCAAACATCGAAAGGGTTACACTAAACAATTTGATAAAGAAAATCCATTGTATATATTAATTGAAACCTGTTCAATTAATCTTTAATTACTTGTAGGTGAAAGAGTATTTTTTATACATATAACATAAGAAAGAAAGATATGATTCCTTTTGAGTGAAGATAGTAAAAGATATACAACTAAAAAACAACATATTCAACACTATCGATGAATTCTATAGAGAAAAAGAAGAGTATTTTATTCGATAACATGCTATTTATGAGCATAAAAGAACAATGCAATAGATTTCTTCAATAACCTTGATATTGTAACAAAAAAATGTTTGTATGTAGAATAAGGCTGTAGTTATTAACTACAAAAGATAAGATAACAGGATAATAATAAATTCAGTATCAGTCGCAAGATTATAAAAGATGTGTAGTATTTATTATTGATGAAAAACATAGTTTTTCAATTATCAATTAATAAATATAAATAAGAGTATTTCTTTATATATATATATATATATATATATATATATGAATTATATGTATTTATTATCGCGTTTTAATCAAAAAACTCATGTTTACAATGAAATAAGATAATGTTTTAGAAAGAAAATGGATACTTCGAAGCAAAAGTAATTAATTAACTAAGTTCTCGCAATAGTTAATAATTTGAAAGAGAGATGCCACTTTATTAATGATACATTTTTAATATAATTAAAGTATGTTATGTAAAAATTGAAAATAGCATAAATATACAAATATATTATGATATACAGAAGAAATAAGTAATGTTAATAGGTTAATAGATATGTTAAGTTTGTTGTATTTTTATTAAAATTAAAATAATGGGTACGAAATATTGGATTCGTTTCAAAAACGAGTCTAAGAATAGTCGCTACAATGAATATACATACAATAATTATAATTGTAAATAATTTTTTAAATATTGTTAGTTTTGAAACTGAAACATTTGAATTTATATCTTCATCTTCTAACGATCTTTCTTCTGAATAAGGCTGCGGCTTATTTTCTTCATCTAGTAAAGCTGTTTTATAACAATAAATATCTAGCTTATATTCAGAATAGTATTTGTTTTATTGAAAATATTTACCTTTCCCTTCTGGATTTGTTTCTGTTCGTATTGAAGCGAGATAAGTTTCATTTATCCAGTTTGTTCTTGCAACAATTATAAAATTTACAATAGCACAAATACCAAGACCAACTGATAAACCAATCCAAAACCCTTGGGCTCTTAAAGATGTTTTAAACATAAGGGATATACCAATAGTTAAACCAACGCAATAGCCGGAAAAAATAGAAATTGCACCAATTTTCTGCCTTCCACAGCCCCTAAGTACTGCAGAGCTCATTGACTATTAGGAAAAACAGTTTAAATATTAAAACATATTTAGATTTTGCGAAATATCTTACATTAAATCCATCGAAAACAACATATGCTGACATTATTGGTAGTAGTACTCCAACGATGTTGATAACTTGACTGTAATATTTTAATAAGAATAATGTGAACTGCTTCAAATTCGTTCATTTAGTACCTTATTGATGTAAATATTTGAGGCAAAAGATGCTTTCCAAAGTTAAATATTAATATATTAGTTAAACCAATAGTACCTTATAACAAATCAATTATTAGTATATATATATATATATATACAGTATATTAATCTTTTCTTTTATTAACTACCTGCTATTGTAAAAGCAACATTTGTAGAAGTTTTAGCTCCGTCTGAGGAACCGTTGCCTAGAAATTGTCCAGTTCTTATTCCTGTAGCTATTCCAAATCCTAGAGGAATGCGATAAATAAATAAATCAATTTGGAAAGCTACACTCTGGGCTGCTAAGTCAGTTTTTCCAAGTAAGCCAGCAAGAAATATACCAAGTTCAAAACTCCACCATTCAATACACAACATAATCATGCCCGATATAGCTAATTTGAGAAATATTGACCATCCTATAAAACACTCTAACGAAAACCCAGACCAAGTGCTCTTGTACAATTTACTTAACCTTATACATAAAAGTGTTGTGATAAGCATTAAGCAATAGCTACAGCTGAGAGAAATAGCTGAACCCCTGTTAGGAGAGATGTAACAAAATGTTTATAGCTTTATTAAACATATAGACCTATTACCTTATAGACATTTGAAGTTTGGTGACCAAGAGAAAATGTGATCCAATATTAAAGGCATTACAAATTAGACCTATAATCATAATTATTATGACTTTATTCTGTAGAAATTAAGGACTTGATTATTATTTCAAAGTATGCCAATTAACTTTAAACAAACTTGAGATGAGAGATACTTGTATAGGCAAATATATATTGAATAAAACTAAAAGTGAATAGACAAAATGTCTTAATATCATGTTAATTAATAATATTAACAGTAAGGAATACTAACAAATAAGCCAGGAAGAAAGAAGGTCAAATAATCCCCGCTTACTCTGTTAAGAGTGCAAATATTAAACAATTTAAATTAATATTTTATACAAAATAAACAAACATACTGAGCTACTGAAGGATCTTGTCCTAGTAGAAGTAAGATTGCTTCACCATTAACAAGAAAACTCATAATAAGAAAAGCAGTCATACCAAATATGATAAGATTTCTTTGTAAAACTACACCCATTAATTTTTTGTTACTACTTCCATAAATCTAATGAAAAAAAGGAAAACAATTGAAATGTGATAATATCGAAGTAATATATATATTCAATTTTGTAACCTGTGAGAATAAGGTATCACAGGCCGAGCTTAAACCAGTATATACTGACATTCCAAAAACATTGATAATCTGTTGAAAATAAAAGAAAACAAGCATATCATTAAAATTAGCAAAACTATGAAGTATTTAAAAAGAATAAAATAAATCTACTTACTGAATTGGCTAATGCAACTCCATCTAATTCATTTTTTCCCAAATGTCCGCAAAATATTACTGCAACTATACTATAGAGTATATTTAAAATTTCTGTTACAATCTATTGACAAATATCATTAACTTAATGCATAAATTAATAATGATGTTAAAAGAATGTTATAATAAAAAGAAAGAAACGAAAATAAACTTACAATAGGCCAAGAGAGTAACAAAATTTCTTTGAACTCTTTGAAATAACCATTGGGAAAGAGAAAAGATTGTTTTCTATTCAATTCACTCATTTTTGAATAAATTGGTAGATTATATGTGGTCCGTGATAAAAGGCAGAATGGTTTCACAATAATCTATAAACAAAAAGTTGACACCACGCCACCATAACATATTGTATTTTCCTTTGAAACTCTTATCATCTTAACAGTCCTAATTCATTGTGGTTGATTCTTTTTCTATTTAGCATCTGTATTGTGTTTTGAGCACGAGGCTATTTATAACACTTGTATCAGTTAAATGTTGTGTTGTATTCTATTCTTAAATATTGTAAGATATAAAATGTAGAAAACCTAGCGTTTTCTTTCAGTCAATATTTGAATATTAGACCCAATAAAAAATCATAATTTAACTATGATTATACTTCTCAGTGGGAGGAAAGTAGTAATAATTTGTATTGAAATCCTAAAACCGACTAATAGATATGAATTATTTGTTGTTTTAGTATAATTACAATCTATAGTTTGTTTGGTTTGTTTATTAAAACGAAAAGCTCTTATTTATAAAAGAAAGGGTTAATTATACATTGCTTATAAATATATATACATACATATATATATATACCATATATATATAAATATATAAATAAATCCCGATTCTGATTGGCTATACGGTTTTTCATAAAGTATCACCCATTAGTGATAAAAATCCAGTTGAGAACGAAAGATTGAATATGAATGTGTGTCGATGGCAGTTTCTGGTGCTCTGCTTCCTTGTTAGACTTAATTATCAATCTTCATTGGCTCAAGTCTATATTGGTAATATTAAAACTTTACTTGTTTTTCATTAATTATTAGTAGTAACTTTTTATTATTAATTTTTTATAATTTGAACAGGAGGTATATTTGACAACGATAATTACATAAATATTTTTAAAAAGGCCATTGAATATGTTAATTATCGAAAAATCTTCTCACCCGATTATATTTTATTACCTTACGTTAATAAAACTGGACCATTGGCAAGTTTTGAAAGTATGCAATTAGGTAAGCTTATGAATTATTAATTTGTATATACTTTAGTTAAATTCTTAGATTCTTTATTAGTCTTTTAGGTTTAATATTATCTTAAATCATTTAGTTAATATTTAAAATTATTCGTATATGTTTTTGGATAAATTATGATAATTAAATAGCTTCGTATTAATTCGTTTTTTCAGTTTGCGAACAAGCCGAATTCGGAGTTATAGCCATCGTTGGTCCAATTAGTTCAACACCAACAGCCGCAATATCTCCGTTAACCAGCAAATTTGAGATACCTCAGTTAGCCCCAGCGGCAACCAATCCCCTATTAAGTGAGGAAAATCTATTTGTTTTATAAAATTTTTATGTATTATTCATACAAACTAGGTAGACGATCGATTATCGTATTGTTATCCATGGAACGTTGAAGGGTTTTTTGCCGTTCCATTAATTCATTAAGGCAGTTTTTCGGTGCGTGTAAACTGCAAATCGAATAAAGTTAGGATGATGCTAAGCCTTTTTTCTTTCCTCTTCCCCATCGAAAATACCAAAACTATATAAGATCATAAAAAATTCATATTAAAGCGGAATGTAGTGTATATTCAGACTTTTCTATTATAAAAAAGTGATTTATTGTCTTATTTTCTGACTTAACTCATCATTATTTTATTTGAAAATTATAGCTTATTGCTTTTAAAAACGACATTTTGCTACTTTATATACTTCATTAATATTCATATTTATTACTTTATTATATTCTCTGTTTGTTATTATATAGTTTTCTTTTATACATCTATAAAATTAATATAGGATAATAGATTTTAAACTCTACTAATTTATTATATACTAATTTACATATGCAAATTTATTAATTTTTCTTTATTATTTAATTATTTAAGATTTAGGAATTTACTTTATATCTATTACGCAAACCTTCCTAGAAGTTATTATTAAAAGTCACAAATACATGTTTATTGATATATCATAGTACTAGAGTCGTATGAAATATTTATGTATTCAATGCAATTTGATACTCATTAAATAATTACTGTAGTTAAACAATGTCAGTTAAACTGTTACTTTAATGATATAACAATTAATCTAGATAATAAAGACCTTCACCGTTTTTTGATACGAATGCTTGCACCCGATTCCGTTCAATCTGCGGCGTTAATTGATCTTGTATCGAATTTTGAATGGACTAACTTGGCAATTTTAACGTCCGATACCGATTACGGTATTAATGGTTTAATACAATTTCAAGAGGGAGCCGCTAAGAAAGGTTGGAAAATTGCTAGCGTTCAGCAATTTTCCACTTCTAACGACATTCAAAACGTGGATGCTACCGAACAATTACAAAACATTAAAAATATTGGTATTCGTGTTATTATTTTGAACTGTTTGGACGTTTTTGGTGAAGTTATTCTTAAGCAAGCCGAAAATTTAGGTATGACTGAAAATGGATGGGCTTGGATAGTTACGGATGGTATAACAGGAACGGTATATTATTAAGTTATATTTAAAAGCTCTAGGCATAAAAATACTTTCTTGTTACTTGTTTTGAATAGAATTTTGGAACGGAAAAGAATATTCCAAACTATATGAGAGGCTTAATAGGAACCAGACCTTCTTTTGGTCAAGGTATACTTAACAGAGACTTTCAAACATTTCTTGTTCCCGGCTCTATAAACGTAAATAAACATTATTAGCAGCTTATAATAACATATTAATAACATAAAAACTTAAACGTTTCATTTTAATAATCAATAGGCCTACAGTTCAAAAATAGCGGATGCAGTATTAGCAGTAGCTTACGGTTTACATAAAGCTTCACAAAGTAAATCCAATCTTGAATTCCCAAAGAATTTATCCTGCAATACAGCATCTTTTTGGGAGGATGGTCAATTTCTTTTAGATAGCATTAAAAGAGTAAGTAATTCACATAATTTAATTATATGCTAATTTCACTCTTTTAAACTTAATACTATTAAAAAGTTAAACGATGCTGGAATATCTTCGAGCATACAATTTAATGAAAATGGCGGTCCTCTTTCTGTACAATATGATATTGTCAATATGAAACTTGATGGGTGGAATGAGGTAAATGGCTTCTTTCTCTTTTTTAACTTGCACTTAATACACAATTATAGATGACAAAAACAAATATGATTCTTTCATGAATTAATAATAAATAGTCATTAGAGAGGATTTACTTGAAGTTTATATAAACAATACATTCTAACATTTTAATAGGTTGGAACATGGACCCCAAATGAAGGATTACATTTACGGAATCGTCAAGATATTCGATTTCATGGAGGATCCGAAATTGTTTTAGATGAAATAAGTCATTTAGTTAATAGAACAATAAGAGTTGTTTCCATAAGAGAGGATCCTTTTGTTATGCACTTAAGTGATGATATTCAATTGGGTTCTATTCTAACTCCTAACAATACCGAAGGTTTCTATAAAAAGATTTGTAAAAGCTATTAGAAATTTTAAAACCGAAACATTTTGGCACTCAATAGGTTATTGCATAGATTTATTAGAGAGGCTTTCGAAAGATATCGGCTTCAAGTATCACATGTACAATGTACCTGATGGGAATTTTGGCGCAAAAGATTCCAAAACGAGACAATGGAATGGAATGGTTAAAGAGTTAGTTGAGAGAGTAGGCACCAATTTACAACTTTAGTTTTTTTTTCTATTTAATTAGAATACGTATTTTTTCATTTTTTTAAACTAGAAAGCCGATATGGCTGTTGCTAGTCTAACTATTAGTTATGTTAGAGAAAAGGATATTGACTTTACAAAGCCTTATTTAGATCTTGGTGCAACCTTTGTCATGAAAGTATATTAGAATTTCATATAGCGTGAATTGTCTTTATTCAATAGTCTGTTTTTTTAAAAGACACCTAAACCGGAGGCTGCACGACCATTCAAATTCCTCGATCCGTTTACAAGTGAATTATGGTTGTTCATTGTAGTAACGGCTCTTATTATTGGTATATATTTATCATTAATTGATAAATTAAGTCCATTCGCCAGACATGGGGCATTCATTCATACGCATGGACCAAATCAAGAGGATTTGTAATGATTTAATAATTCATATAATTCAGCTATAAACATACATTTATTCTTATTTATTTAAGATCTATGGCATCTCAAGTTGAGTATAAAAAATTTAAAAGAATGAAACACGAAGCAACTCATGAATTGAACGCGACAAATGCTACATGGTTTTCAATTGCGTCACTTTTGCAACAAGGTGGAGAGATTTATCCGACGTCTTTATCAGGTTAAATACAATATACTTTCTTTAAAAAATTATAAATACAATAATATTTATTGTTCTTCAGGAAGAATAACTGCTGTTTTATGGTGGATGTTAGTTGTTATTATTGTGTCTACATACACAGCCAATCTGGCAGCCTTTTTAACCGCCTCCAGAACAAAAACCAATATAAATAGCATAGAAGATCTGGCTGCTCAGAGTGATATCAAATACGGTATGAGTAAATGAGTAACTTATATTATTTCATTGTGTTTATAGTCTAAAAAACTCGAAAGGATACAGTTCGTTTACCTCAGCCATTAACCTACAATACCATGTTTTAAACAGTTCATTCTTAATTGCTATCTATTGTTCAATCATTATAAAACTCATTTAATGAATAATGATTGGGAAAGGCTCTGACTTTTGTTATTACCGCGCATCGATTCTTCTCTATCAGTTGAATTAAGTAATTCTCTTCTTAGGCCTATTTCTATCCAACAATTACACTAATCTATATTTTACTTAGTAATTATTCCTTTCTAAAGCTTTCAACACGGAAAAATATTTTGTTTTTAAAAGTTAACATCTAGTTGTTTTTAATAGCGTACTTTTCGATTTCTCTTTTAGGGACAGTGGTTTACAGCGCTCCTTATCAATTCTTGATGGACAGTCAAATAAGCTTGTATAAAGATATGGCAAATACCATGACAACTAAAAAGACTCTAGTATCTTCAACGGCTGAAGGATTTGATAAGGCTAGAAAAGAGAATTTTGCATTTATATGGGATTCGGCCGTTCTTGAGTACGCCGTTGAACAAGAACCATGTCATACATTGCGCAGTATTGACAAACTCTTTGGACTAATAGGGTTGGTATCAGAATAAGAATTATGAGTAAAACTTTATAGTTTAATAAGGATTCTCTTGTTTTTGTTTGCTTTTTTTCATCAGATATGGATTTGGTTTACAAAAAAGTTCTCCTTATCAAAAAGAACTATCGGCACACATCTTACGATTAAGGGAGGCAGGCTATTTAGAAGAATTAAAAAATAAATGGTTTGTTGAGAGAGGTCAGTGTGGTTCTTCAGGCACAGTTGCCTCATCTACTTCTAGCGTTATTGAGGGACAATTAGACATCGACCATATGTCGGGTAACATGTTTATTTTTTTACAGTTTGAAGGTAGAATTTAGGTATACGAGTTTATTTTTCCAGGTGTTTTTTATATTATATATGGTGGAATCGTTTTGGGTTTAATCGCATGTGTCATTGAATGGTTAATTGCTTCACTTGCAGCGGTTGATAAATACGATGAGACTGTACTAATTTAGATATTATAAACTTAAGAAAGGCAACTAATCTTTATATTTCTTAGAAACCTCAAACTTTGGTGAATTCAATAAAAAAGAGATTGTCGAGGCTGAGGGCAGATTTTAGTGTAGGTTGGCTTCCCCCTCCTGTCCCTTGGTGTTGTCCTAAATCAGCTGCAGAATTTGAAGAACACGTATTCCCGCCTTCAAGGTTAGTTACTGTCAGGTAATAAGTAAACTAATATATCAAATTAATCAATACCTTTCAGGAGAATGTCAAAGTCCTCTCATCAAGATCTTCACGATGGAAATGGAGTAAGTCAATTTCGTCTTTCCAGTAAGTCTGCATCTTTGAGAAGCCGGTAAGAATATATATACAGTATATATATATATACATACATCTACTGTATATTAAATAATTTGTTGACAAATTAATAAAATAACTTTATAGTCGAACTGAATCACAAACTAATCTCATACCCGATCAACCTCCATCTATCGGAAGAAAAGTTGATCCGAGAATTGCTGAATCTATATTAAATTCGTTTAAAGGTAGGGATAGTGGCAATAATTATTAAAGTCATATTTGTTTTACTAGCTACTCTTTATATTTTTGCAGACGATTCGAAAGAAAACAATACGAATGGTAATATCTCTTCCTCACCAAAATCAAATTTAAACACAGAAACGTATTTTGTATATTAAGGCAAAAGTGTACGATTATCAAATAGCAATCCATAGAAAGTGTATTACATATGTATTTATATTGGTATATATATGTTAATAGACTGCTAAAAAGTATACACAACGATGTTTATCTACAAAAAGAAAATGCTTTCAATAAACAACAAATCTGTACAGAAATTGATCTCAGTTTTAATCAATACAGAAAGAGAACGACTATAACAATAGCTAGTTGTATATATTTTATTCTAGGAAGTAGGTCTACAACTTAAACTATTGTATTTAGTGTGATATTTCTGTTATTTCTGTTTTATATATTGAAGTAATTTGAAGAGTATATTTGTATGGTTCAAGCAATATTGTTCTCAATAAATTTTACTTGTTTCATTCATATAAAGAAGCATTTTCAATATGAAAACTGTATATAGTGTTTAAACTTTTTCATTATTCCTATTATGGCATATACTGCATATATGCTGCATATAGTAAATACAGTATAATACGATATAGTATAGAGTATAGGAGTATTCTTTTAGCTGCACCAACCTATTAATTGAATGTTTACTTTAAAATATTAAGTTATATATATATATATATAAATTTACTTTTAAGTCATTTAAGTTGATTTTAAAACGTCTCGAATGTATTAAAAAAGACTGAAGTTAGTATTAAAAAAAAGAGAAGTGGATGTGATGTTTCTCGAGGCAGTGAAAATTACTATACTCCCTCATGATTGGTAATTATTAATAGACATTGTATAAAGAAGGTACATTTTTTTTTCGACCAAGTTTAAAGAGTTCTTGCAATAAGTACATCAATATGACGAACCTTAAGTAAAGAAATACTCTCTACTATTTATAGGCTATATTACATAGGCCCTAATATAGTTTGTTCTTATACCTTTCGTAGCTTTTTATTGATATAATATGGAGTAATATTTATCATCGACGCAGTGATTGAAAGGAATTTTTACAGGACAGATCTTCCTCCCATAACTTTTGCTCTTTGGAGATAAATTACCAGCCATTGTTATTGAACATGGTCATGTACATTATAAAAATAGATATGTTCACAATTTGTTCTTTATTTAAAGACAGGAAATTGAATAAATGTTTATAATTTCTAAAATTTTTCATTTTGTTATATCATTTATAGCCGAATAAAATTTGATAAGAGAAAGGACTGCCAGAACAAAGGAGTATGGATAAACTATTTACGATTTTAGCTGATATATCAGACGCTAGGAAAGGTGGTGGCGATAGTTTTAGCGATCGATTGAGTAGTAGATATACTGTTTTCTTATTAATTATATTTTCGGTTATTGTTACAACGAGGCATATTGTTGGTAGCCCAATTTCTTGCTGGTGTCCTCCAGTTTTTACTTCAAGCCATATAGATTATACCAATAAAGTTTGTTGGACAACAAATACATTTTATTTACCTGTTTCTGAAGATCATTTAATTCCTGATGAAAATAAGATAGACAAAAGAATTGGATACTATCAATGGGTTTCCCTCATTCTATGCTGTGAAGCTGTGTTCTTTTATCTGCCGAGACCATTATGGATCGCACTTAGTAAAAAATCAGGCATCGAAATTTCGACACTTATCGATGCAGCAATCGAGTGCGAAAAATCTCTTTCGAACATGGAGAAGACAAAGCGCTATATAATTAAGATAGCAAGTAAATTTCTTCAGAAAGTTAGCAGAAAGCATATGACTACTTCATCGTGTAGATGGATCATGTGGAGATTCTATGGCCATTATTTGACAATCTTATACAATTGTTTTAAGATTATCTACTTGTTAAATGTTGTTGTTCAACTTCAATTGTTAAATTTCTTTTTAGGAACTGATTATACCATGTACGGATTGAATACAATGTCAAATATCATCTTTAGAGGACAATGGGGACTATCAAAAACATTTCCAAGAGTTACTATGTGCGATTTTAATATAAGAATTATAGGAAATGTTCAAAGACATATCGTTCAGTGTACCCTTCCAATCAATATGTTTAATGAAAAAATTTTTCTAGTCATTTGGTTCTGGCTTGTTTTTGTTGCTATAGTGACAGCTGCTAGTTTAATTCTATCATTAATGGTAAGTTAACAAAAAGAAAGCAAGACTATTAGATTATAAATGATTCAACTCTTTAGTTAATTTTTAAATAGTTATATAAAGCTGGGGTCTTTAAATTTTCCACTTTCAGAGTTTACTTCAAAGTGAGGACTACGTAAAAACGAGACTGATAACTCTTAAAGAGTATCGAGGGAAATGGGCTACTAAATGTAATGTTAAACATTTTTCTCAACATTATTTAAGAAGCGATGGTCTCTTTATTCTTCGAATTTTGGCCAAAAATACAAATGATTTACTTGCATCTGAAATTTTAATTGGACTTTGGAAAGAATACCAAAAAGAAAGACAAGATATTTATACAATGAATAAATACGAATTACAAGTAATGGATATTACGTTACATGAACTCTCTCAGGATCCTGCAACAAAGCTGCCTACCTTAGAGTTTGATCGTACAGATTCAGAACATGATAACAGAATAAAAGATGAATGCGAAACTCAGGAAGAAGAAAAACAACAACAACAAGAACAAAACGAAATAGAAGAGAAAGAAAGAGAAGATGAAATGTAAAAAGTAGATAAAAGCTGAAAGAAGAAAAACCTCTTTATATGATTGATAATAGTTAAAAAAACACAAAAAGAAAAGAAGCCAATAAATAGCAAATCCGTAGCCTAGATTTAATTTTATATTTAGAAGAGACTGATTTCGAGTGAGTTTGTATTGTTATAGATAAATATATAAATGATTTAAAAAGAAACGCTTTGCAATAACTAGTTACGAAAATCAACCTACAACAGAAAAATTGTAAACATCTTTATAAAATCATATTTTTTTATTTTTGAAATGAAACATCTTTTTATAGAAGAAAGAGAAATTTTCTTCTTAACTATTCAAAGTATTTATAGTTTAGACTATAATTTATTAAGTAAACATTTAGTATGCTTTTATTACTTAATTACACTTTAATTATCACAAAATTCCTCTTATCATTATGTACAGTAATATAATAAAATATCAATTATATCTATACACATTAGACGGAATGAATAGAAAGATAGTTTTAAAAAAAAGCAGTTATTTCTCTTATATATAGTTTTTACATTTCCTGAGCCATTTGAAACTTCAATAGAAATGTCATGTATGAAAAGGAAATCATTAGGTTATATAATATAAGATATTTGAAGCTTTCTTATCTCAAAAATTCATTATTTAAACCTTATTTTATCCAATTGTACTGTATATATCTCCAATGTATTGTGAACTAAAAGTAAACTTAAAAAGTCTAGTTGTACTTTGAAACATAGATGTAACATATCCCTACAATGTGGGCTGTGACAAAGCCTAGCCATTTGCAAACTGATCCTGAAGAATACGCTTCATTGAGTCTTAAATATAGCTTATCTATAGATTTATTTGCTAGTTAATTGCCTTCTCTTCTAAATTTAAAAGATAAGGAAAAGATGATCAAGCCTCTTTAAGGTAAATTGTCTAAAATACAATATTATATGGTCAGTTTGTACGGTTTTTAGGTCAACTAAAAATTTGGAGAAATAATTTCTATAGCTGTTGTACGCTATCACAAAGTTGTTTTTTAAGTTTACACAAGAAAACTTGGCTAAATAAGGCCTATATTCTCTTGTCTCCTTACTTAAAGAAACAAGCCTTCTTATAAAATCTTTACAACAAATATGCTTAATAATAACGCTAAAAGAAGAAATAAATGACCAAATAGGCCTCTTTGTGAAGACTATTTCTCACAGGGATGCCGTATTCGTGAACGTAATATTTTTCTTCAATTTTGTTAATTACTTCTCTATTAACATAAAAAACTTGATATATACAACAGAGTAGAAGAACCTTTAAAAAAATCATTCAAAAATCTTATATTCAAGAGTATCTTTTGTCCATCAGTCTTTCTTATTCTGTCTAATCATTCCCATATTCATTTCTTTCTCTAACTTGTCACTTTTTTAATTAGACTTTTGGATTAGCTGCATTTCATATAAAACCACTAATATGTAGGCCGAACAGGATTTACTGAAATTCCGTTTCTTTAGCGATGAATAACTAAAGAAGAAACAAATAGATAAAATGAAAGAATACGTATACTTAAGGAAAAACTGAATAAAAAACTATAAATTAAGTAAATAATTCTACTTTAAGATTGTTTGTTAATACTTTTTAACATCAGAAAAAACCTTTTAAGAAGTAAAAAAAAGAAAAACTTTTTAGTGTAATTTTCTTTCGCCAGATGGCCTCCGAAAAAAACTTGTAACACATTAAAAATTTCATTGCATATAGAGAGAGAATTTTCGATCCTAAATGCGGGTAATGTAAAATGTTAACGTCTTTATTCTTACAATAAAAGAGGAAGAAAGAGAAAGGAAGAGAGAAGAAAGATTGTATACTTTTTTCTTTATCTAAAAATATCTCTTACTAATATTTAAAACTTCTAAATATTTTGACTGACACGGATAGAGAAAGAAGGATATTTTTTCTTCATTAATCAGGTAATTCTTTTTAAAAGAGATCCTTTTCTCAATTGGCTAAATATTGATATATATATATATATATATATATATATAATATGAGATTTATACTGTTAAGCAGGTTTTATAGTCTAAGATATTTTCAATTTTATTTATACAGTATCTTGTTAAAATAAATGTTAACAAAAAAAAAAAGAATTTAATATCCAAACATTTAATCCTTCCTTCCTGCTCTTTTTAAGAAGACAGAAAACCTAAAAACCTATGTGTACTTTACGATCATTATGTTTTTTAAAATATTCAAGTGTTTCCCTTCTTCATTTTCTTAAATTTGAATAATTGAAACTTTAGACATTCTATAAAAACGTATGGATAATGATTGAAAATGGTCTTGTCTTAATGATATTATAGGATAAATGCTTCAATTTTATAAAATATTTGTTGATATTATTTGATTATACGATGAATTAAGATGTACTTTATTATTAAACTGACAGATTAATGACTCATTTAAGTCAAAATTGAAAAGGAAAAAAAAAAACAGGCCTTAGCACTTTTCTATTTGTAATAAATACTGTATTTATACGTAAATATATCAAGAGAAATGTTTGATATCTTTCGTATTTTCATCCTTTTTTAGGTGTTGGAGCTGAGAGTTTTGACAAAAGAATGAATTTGAAATTTGTCGTAATTGTTTGTATCATTAAGGAAATTCACTTAAATATTCTCAAAAGTAGAAATGAAAATGGCAAAATTGTTACCGTGTACACTTTACCTTATTTCAATACAACTCTAGAGTGTTCAATTTATTGTGAAAAAGGAGCATACGTTTGGGAATCAAAAGCTCTATTCGATTACGATCCAGTAATTTCCAGCAACTACGAAATATCAATAGAACGGGCAGATCAAAAGTTTTCGTTAACTAGAAAGAATGACTTAGTATTTCTTAAGACTTTACCAAGATGCTTTGACAAATTAATCAAATGCTACTGCCATGATCGTAATCGTTCAGTAAATTACCTCATAAAAGAAACAAGTAAGTATAACTAGTCTAAGAAATCGGCTTTGGCAATAAAATTTTGTTTATATAATGGTAACTTTTTTACTTTATTTGCTATTAACTTTTTATACTTTTGATGTACTTAAATATAAGAGAGAATACAAAGGAAATTAATATTAAGAGTACACTAAAAAAAGGACACTTAGGTTATTAAGAGGAGAAACAATTGCTTTCTCTTTCGTCGTTTGAATATGAAATACGTTATATTGACAATGGTTTATTTTCTAATATTTAGAGCCTCCGAATAAACCCGAAATATCAATTAAGATGATTGATAGAAAACCGGATAAAATTTATAATGTAACATGTAAATTTGAAAACGCTGGTGTACCTGAAGCAAAAATAACTTGGGAGGTTAATGGAAAAATTTCGAAAACTAATTTAAATAACTTTTCTACTCTACTACCGCAACAAAAAGAAAATAAAATATCATGCAGATTAAGAAATACATATACTGTATTAAAAAACGAAATTATTCAAGTAACTGCAATAATATCTTTTGAAGGTAATAAAAGACTAGAATACTTTTTATTTGTTTTAATGGCTCTCTCTCTCTCTCAAATCTATTATTTTTTATACTATTGAATCCTTTTATCCTAAACTAACTTTGACAAGCACGTGCTTGAGAGGTTATGTGAAAAGTGATGCAACATTTAAGTTACTTTGTTTTCATGTTTGATGTCATTTCTTTTAGTACATTTTCTTTCTTCTCTTTTTTAATACAGATGAAGGAAATCCCCTGAACGAGATGTCAAAAAAGCCTATTAATCAGGGTAAGCCAAAAAAAAATTCGATATTTACATTTCCTATTCTTTCAGTATTATCGTTTAGTCTCTCTTTGACTTGAACAACCAAATATCAATTAAAACGTTCTAACTATTTAACTTTCTATAGTTGTATCAATACTTTTACATACTGTATATCAATTAATAACATAGTAGACTTTACTAAATTAATAGTATTTAAAATAAGGTACTTCTTTTATTTTTATAAAGGAACTTAAATAAGGTCATTGTATAAATGAATAACCGATTATACCGACAAAAGCCAAAGTTCCTTTATATAGATTGCATTTAGTATCATTTCATTATAAAATCAAGGCGAATATACTGTATGTTTCAGTTTTTAAAACTAATTAAAGGATAAATTTCTTTAATAAAAATTATAACTGATCTGCTAAAGGTTTTTGATGCTTGTAATTTGCTCTCTTATCTCTGTTTGTTTTATTTTGTTTCTTTTTTTTTATAGATGAACTAAGAGCAACATCATCACTTCAACTTTATTTTAATATAATAATTTGCATGCTTCTGTGTGCAGTTTTATGCGTAATGGCCACCTTGATCATATACGTTTGCAAAAAGAAGAGAACAGCTACAGGTAAGAGATAGAGATATGATATGTTTAAATCCAAGAAAGGGAGAGAGAGAGAGAGAGAGAAAATTAAATTAATAAATACTTAGTTGTCTTCTTATAATGTTTTTTAATACCCAAATTAATGTATTAAACATTATAGATATATATTAAAAAATATTATTAAAGTATATTTAGCCAAATCGGTCTTAATCATAAGTCGATTACAAAATTGTAAGCGTCATTAGACTTATTTTAATTTCAGGATTAGTTCTAGGCAAGAAATCTCCTCGGGCAGCCAAATCATGAACCTTTTTAAAAAGTCCAATATATTTTCTATATTGATTATTCTTATTTCCTCACTGTGTTTCTTCAGATGTCACTGGTCAAGTTAAAAGTTATCGGCCTCCTGAACTAAAAACAAATTTAAATCGATCGGATTCATTTTACTCCGAAAACTATTCATTTCCCGATGTCCGCTCCAGAAATACATCAGAATATAGGGATTGTACCCAACTGGCGCCATCTTGTGACTGCCGCAAGCATCTAAAATCTATACATGAAAAAACAAATGAGGTGGAAATCTATGATCGAGTTGGCACAGATGTCTAATAATCATAAAAAAAAACAAATTCAATAATTCCAACCATTCAAACAAATGAACAGGAAAAATCTTATACTTTTTATCATGAGAGTTATGCAATGAGACATGGATGTTAAAGTACTTTCCAATGTATCCATTTTACTGCAATGGTAAAATATAAAAATTGAATACAATACAGTATATCGAAAGTGTAATATAAAAAATATAATAAACGAAAAAACCTCTTTATTTTACAGTTGTTTCTTGTCTTTTAATATTTCTTTTTTGTAGAAAAAAGTGTAATTGATCTTTTAAGAGGAAGCCTCTTTAGGTTGCTTTTAAGTAGTTAATCCTTTATTATCTTACTACTCATTTAAATGTAAAACGTCTATTATTTTAGGTATATTTTTTTCTCTGTCTTTTTTTTTGTTGATGTTGTTAACACTTTGTTTTTGATAAGAAAAAACATATTTAATAGCTTTTTAACTACGTAATTATCAGCAAAAAATGAATCAATTAAAGAGTAGAAAGAAAAAACTGTAACTATCTTGGTGAGCAGTCTCATATTCAGATGTTTATCATTTTACCACTTTTATCCTATTCTCTAAAATATCTTTTTTACATTTAGTAAAAGAAATTATAAAGATTAAATGGAATTATTTTCGAATTACTGTAATTTGTTCGTAATACTTGTTTACAGAAATAATATTGAACGTTATATAAACTCTTCTTTTTCTTTCTAAAAGTAACATTATAAACAAAAAATAACCTTTATAAAACATCGAAAGTAGTGTAGAAAAGAGATTTTTCCCACGTCTGCTTTATTTTACTGAACGATTTTTCTTCCCCCTTGCGTAAGAGATGGGCGAGAGACAGAGAGAGAGAGAGAGAGGGAGAGAGTATCTGAAGAATTACTTTCAAATATGATGCTATCTTTTGATCAATTACAAATTATTGCTCGAGGTTTGTAAGTAAGGGATACGTTGATGGAGAAGAGGTGAAAGTAACACATTGAAGAAGATATTCTATTTTGTTTTAATTGAAATGTAGAAATACTGTACATTAACAAGAAATTGTAATCAAATTTATGCTTAAAGCAGTAATTATTTATAGCATATAATTTTACATATATAAGCAGAATGTATGAAAGTATTAAAGGAAATCAAAATATATATATATTAATTTATATAAAGCTACACAATTAAGTTGAATAATAGTTAAAAACTGTTATATTGTATAGCTATGTCTTTTTTAAAATAGCTCAAACAAGCCAAATTAAACGATATAATAAAATCCTTCATGATAAAATAAAAATACTTTTAGAAAGAGGATTTTCATATCAAAGAAAACTCTCTGCTAGCAATTAAACTTTAAAGTCTATAAACAACTTTCATCCACTTCTTTTCCCGAAGAAGCTGGTAATCTGTTATGACTCCTTGACGTTGCACGACTAGAGCTATTTTCGCTAGACTCTTCCATAATCTTTCGTAATTCTTTTGAATACTTGTGTAAATCGGTATTTTGATATTTACCGTCCCTGATAATCTTTGCGCAATTTTTACAAAGAGTACCATCAAATTTGTTGGTGGCATTTGAATAATGGTAATTGGCGTATGACAGTTTAGTCGTTGCTGTTTGAGAGGAGTTAGCACAATTTCTATAGCGAGTTTGATGAGTTGTTGGGTATTTCTGTTGATTTCTTACAGAATTCTCGCAACATGGGCAAAATTTTTTCAGCATTTTACTACTGAAAAGCACATATATCCATGGATTTACGCAAGCGTTGAAATTTCCCAATAATACGCACACAATGAAAGCTTTTTCTGTACGGAGAATAATAATAATAATAAATATACATTCTTAAAGAATTCTATTAGGCCTATATACTATAGTTGTTTTTAAACCTAACTTTTAAATTAATTTGCATATACTTGAAGATAAAAGAATAAAATCTAGTTAATTTTGATTTGATAGAATAAAAGATAAAATATTAAAAAAACAAATATAAGGATGAAACGGAGACAAAGACAGTAAAAGAGAGAGAGAGCCGAATTTCATGAAAAACAATACTGTTAATTAATACTTATCTTTTATCAAAAGTGTCAAACTAAATAAACAAATCACTTTTTTATATTTAAGTTGATATACTAGCAAGCGTCTACGCCATCTTTGGGATGTTTTACTTATCAGTTATATTAAAAAGAATTAGGCGAAACGGTAATTCTCTTTTTTTTTGTTTCACTTGATTAAACTTACAGTTTGAATAATTGTGTAATTAAATCAAAGGCCCTTCATTAAGAATGTACTCAAAGTATAATAAAGTATGAATGTTATAAAGCTTCTTCGTCAGCGCTTATAGAAAGAGTTAAATTTGTACGATACTTACCACCAATTATCTCCCATTTCGGAGCGATAATCCAAATTAGATGTGTTGCAAAAAATGGACCCCAACACACCAAATAGGTCAGGCAGACGACAATTGCTAATTTAATCGTCTTCAACTTCGCTTTAGACATAGCTAAATTGCTGTTTTTACGAACTTCCTGAACGGAATCGCACAAACTGCAATTTACTCGGCCCTTGGTTATCACTGATATATGACCCGTTCCGTTAAACTTGTATACAACTGTACCGCAAGCCAATTTTTGAGGATCATTCTTCCAGATTGTATATCCGATTCTTCCATAAAAGTAGACAAAAGTGAAAAATGGAATGACATAAATTGTAACAAAAAATAAGCAAGTATATATAGCCACATTTCTATTTGCAACATGATTTCCCCCAAAGTTTGCTTTGCACGTGTTTTTTATGTCAGGATCCGTAGACCAGATAAACAGTTGCGGTAAAGATAAGAGTCCAGCCGGAATCCACGGTAAAATTATCATCTTAAACCGATTTTCGGCAGAAGATAGCTTTTTTAAGGGTCGACATAAAGCCATATAACGGTCATATCCGATAGTAACCAAAATAAATGAGCTTAGAAACATTGATAGTGTTGTCATGTACTTAAAGTATGAGCCAACTAAATGAATTATGCGTTAAAACGAATGGTTGAGTCTTAATAAAACAGTAGAATATTTTATAGTTTAAACGTTTGTTTATAGAATAATCAATTATCATGTCGTCAAAATTTCCCTATTTTCCCACAGCGTTTAGATGTTTCTTAATTTTTGTTTTTTTTTTATATATTCCATTAATTAGGCATAGTAAACTACAAAAATGATATTCTTGTACGATATTTAATAATTGATATGTTATTTTTGTTAAGGGTAAGTAATATAACACCTAAGGCAATACGTTTTTGTATTTTCATATTCGTTTTCATGTTCATTTACAGTTTTGGGATAAGCCATTATCACGCTTGATTAATACTCTCACGAGGTGTTTTCCTTTAATTCCAACGACAAAGCATAAATTCCCTCTTACTCACTCGCACACTCGCCCACTTTCCATCTCTGACAATATCTTCTCTCTCGTCTCCCTTCCCCCCCTCTCTCTCTCTCTTTTATCCTGTACTTCTTTCCCCGCTGTTTTATGCTCATTTATCTACTTCTATTTTAACCTTGCTCGTTACTTCCTGAAAATTTTTTCCCCTTTCTCTGACTATCTTATAACTATATAACGAAAAACAGATAAGACAAATATTTTAATTAAGCATATATAAAGATAATTTGTAATTTTGCGGGAGAATAAGAAATATCTTCATCTCAAGTTTTCATATATAATAACTGGATATTTTTGCCATTTCCCTTTTCACGAGAAATATCGTGAAGTATAATGAAACACTACAGTCTACTATTCAACTTTTTATCAACGAACCATTAGACATTCACCTACAAACAATATTTGTCTATTCGTCTGTCACTTTATTATTGAAAAGAAAAACATCTCATTTCGTTCTTTGTTGTCAGAAATGAAAAAAGTTGTAGAAAATGAGTAACGTGTGCTGCAAAATCTCAATTTTTCACCTAAGAAATACTCGACTAAAAGAAAGGGCAAAAAAGGTAATAATAACTTTATTTAAATAATGAAATTCTTTTATTCTAACAAAAAAAAAGTAGTCTAATTTTATATTAAGACCAAAAGAAATATAGACAAAGAGACAAGATGAGAGAGAATGAGTTAATTCTTAGTTAAAGGGACCAGAAGCGGTTATTTAGTACAACTATTAATGTATACTAATATATATATATATACTTAAAGGTGCATATAGACTCTCTGAATTAGAAATCATCAGTACTTCAACAAAAAAGCAAGTATGTAAATCTATAGAAGAAAGCTATTATCTCACCATACTACATATATACATATTTTTTAAGACTAAGAAAAAATGAAATTCAAAGAAGGCTATATAATTTGAAGGAACAAAAAGAAGAAACTATATAATATACAGTATACAATACATTAGTAAAATGAAAATATAGGAAATATATATTTTGATAATCTTGCTAGAGTGCACATGTGTTTTAAAGGTAAAATAAACTAAAGCTATGATATGGTTTTGTTATTTGTGATTATTAGAAAAGGCTAGAGTTAAAAAATAATATACAAAAAATATTATCAGGTTACATTAATATGACATAAACAAAGATTTCAATTTATTATTCAATAGTATAAGTAAATAATCAAATGCTTTTAGAGTGTGTAATATAATACATAACCTTCTTAGTTTTTTTCTACTGGAGACGGGAAATTTGTGATAATCAAAATAAATTTAATTTTGATTGATAAAGCATGTGTTTTCTTCTTCTTCTTCTTCTTCTTCTTCCGCTTTTTGCTTTTATATTTCTTTATCTTTTTATTCGATTCTTAGAAAATATAACTATTGTATATACCCTGAGCTAAGTGAATCCATTCAACTTCTTGGCATCTCTCTTGCTGAAAATTTGGATAAAGAAGAAAACCAGTCATGAAAATCTCAAAGAAATTTTCATTGTATAGGTTTCATTCGTTAGTTATTCTTTCTAGATTGAAAAGGGTATTAGCTTGAGAGTCTGTGTTCATATCGTAAGATTTAACTGATGTTCGTAACATATGCTAATTAATGAATGAGTAAAAGAATTTATAGAGCATTAGGAGAATAAGAATATCTCAAATTCCCCAAGGACTAATTATACGGTTATTTATTACTAATTGAACTCGATTATTTCTACGCGGTAAGCATAATTGCAATAAATTTTCTTGTTAAACAGCGAAGTAAATAAATTGACCAAATTTGCATTCTTCTATCTCTGCTCTAAATGATCTTACTCTTTCATTTGTCTTTATAATACAAGTTATTTATTTACAAAAAAAAATCAATAGGATACACTTATAGCCATGAAAACGAAGTTTAATTTTAACATATTTAAGACTAATCGAAAATAATGAACAGTCGCGTAGTTTTTATTCGAAAAATGTCTTATTTATTAAGAAAGAAAAGAAAAACTTTTAGCATTAAATATATGATTAGCATCCCTCCGGGACAATTATAAGCTTTTAGTAGTAAGCCACAAGCGATAGTAAAGTTTTTTCTATCTATCTTTCCTTCTTTTTTTTTCCCTCGCTCATTCACTTACTCATGGCGTGCCCCTCGCTTTCTCGCTCTCTCTCTCTCTCAACCTCTCTATTCCCTTTATCTCACCCTTGCTCTCTATCTTTCCAGCTCATGTTCTTCATCTCTTGTCTTTTAGTTGCAACATTGATTGAAATCGATAAATCTGACAAATTTCAATTCTTGACTCACAAATATATAATACGCAGTTTGTATTGTTGTCTTTATATATATTAATAATTGGAAAAATACTGCTATTTCTGATCTTAAAAAATTATAACCACTTTTTTGTTGTTGATGTCTGCCTTTAAAATAATTAATTCTAAATAAACTTTTCTAAATACTCCATACAAAGAGACTTTTGAGAAAAGCGTCTTTTCTAGACTTTAGCAATATTTAAAAATTGTAAACGAAATATGATGAGTATTAAATGTTAAAAACTAGTTTCTTAAAGGTTATTCTCCTATTTGTAGCAAAGTACAAAAGAAGACAAGAAAAAATGAGAAGGAATAAATTAAATAAGTTAATTAGTAACATTAACAGGCTACTATGAATAGTATACTGTAATGAGGAATTAAAATATTTCGTTATTAACAGTTAATTAGATATATCATTATACTAATATATATCAATTTATATATAGATATATAGAGTATATATTTAGAAAAAAAATGCTTTTTTGTATCTCAATTTAGCTTTCTTGCTGTCATTTTGAAAGATTTGTTCGTCGTTCTTTATGCTTTATATCGCAAGGAATCTATAAGATCTGTTATAAATTTAAGATCTATCTAAACTGCTGTCATATAACCGGTTTAATAATACAATTACTTAAATAACTGCCTGTATTACATGGTTTTTGTAAAATGCGTCGGTTACTGTAAACGAAGCTTCTTCTGATAAATACATTTATAAAATCGTCTCTAACACTGGGGATGAATTAATGGGTGACGCTAAGTAAGTGTTATGGCACATATTGGATCCTAATTAAATTTATTTAGGAAATTTTGTTAGAAATAGAAAGAATAAACTATTTTCGGTAATCAAAGTTGATTGATGTAGTTTGACAGTAAAATAAGATGGAATGGAAAAGTGGGGAGAGGCTATAGAGACGAGGTGGAGAGAAAATAAACTTTTAAGAGTCACTATATGGACTAGTGAAGCGAGAAACTCCTGAAGGAATAAAACTCTTGGTCAATGCAGTTGCTATAATAATAGATGTGTTAGAGAAAAAGGAATTACTAAGCTGTAAAATATAAAAAGAGAAAAAATGTTCATTTTCTTTATTCTAAACATGTGAACGGAGTGCTTTCTACCTTTTTCTTCTTTGTCTCTAATATTATATTTTTAATATACAACATGCATTTGATAAACAGCTTATAATAGACTTTATTCATTAAAATCTTTTATATTAATGATTTCTATGTTAATTAGGGTTCAAAGGTTTTGACATAATGTCAATTTTCATATTTTTCGGATAATTGACTTTGAAAAATTTTCCCTTTAATGATTCTATTATTATTACTGTTTAATAGTATTAATGGTATGGTACTCTTTCTATATCTATTAATTTGTATTAAGGGTTTTTTATACTATATACACTTGACATAATACTTTGAATATTCTTTAATATTTGATGGATAATTAGATAATTAAGAGATTATATTACTTTATAGGAAAAAAATTATTTTGACTCATACTTTAACGAATTTACAGCAACCATTAGAACCGTAAAATAATAATATGCTCTCATCGTATTGGCTCGCGTACTGCAGACAGTGCTCGATCAATTGCGGTCCAACCTGAAAAATTGCTACGAGCAGGTCGGCCAAGCATAAATGGAGGATTAGGACGTGAATTCTGCTCGTTTTTCTTTTTTGCAGTAATAGTAAAGTAACAAGAAAGAAGTTTGCAAAAACAATAAAACAGAATAGAATTGCTTGAACAACAACTTCAGTTAATCTATTATCAATTCGAGTTGGAATTGTCGAATTGTTCGACATGATGAAAAGAATCTGTAAAAATTGACTATTGTGAAATATTTATTAACGTTGGTCAATGAGATTCTTATGATACAACTTGAATGACTTATTGATTTATAGACAAAATTATTTTAACACTTTTCTAGCTTTCATGAATTCTAAATATCTTTTTTATAAAAAATAATACTTTCTAGTTCATAATATATAGCAGAGCTTGTCTGGGATAGTCTACATTCGTTAATCCTCTTAAAGGATTAATAGAACAACTTTTATTGGCCATTAATTTGTCGTTGGTCCAAGAAATCTATCATTTACACATGCGAATGATTTCCTTTTTCTCTGCACTTTTCTACATCCTTAGCTTTCTTCCTTAGTCTTAAAAAAGACTAAGAGAAAAATTTAACATTTTCAAAAGTTTTATTAAAATTTTTAGAGTTCAACGGAAAAGGTAATAAGCACTATTAAAAAAGTTAAAAGTGAAAACAACTTACTTAACCGTTGAAACGTGATCAACCCTATGAGAAAGAACTAGATTCTCAATGACGCTCTTGATAGTTGTTTGTTCAGGGCAAGAATTTTAGCCATTTTCAAATAATGCTACCTAATCTTTTTCTCACATATAATTGCTCAAATTCCCTTTGGTTATCCTTCCTTTTTTTCTTCTTTTTCGTACTCTTCTCCTCCTCCTCTCTCTCTCTCTCTCTCTCTCTCACTCTCTTTCTTTTTTTTTGCTCTCTCTCGTCCTTTTTTGGTTTTTCTTTTTCACTTGATCATTAACACAGTTTCACAATATCCTTGTCTTTAGCTCTTGCTCTCCTCTCGAACTCTTTCTGCTCACTCGTTCTTTCCCTATAACATAATTTTCTTTCTTTTCCCGTCAGGGGGGGTAGGAAGCAGTTTGGCTAGATGGCAGTCTTCGGTGAAGGGTAAAACGATATTATTGGATCTTCTCTGTCCAATTGTATACCAATTTAGAAGAAACTTCTAAAAAAAATAATAATAAATATGAACTCAGCCAACAGTTATCAGTTATCAATCTTCTGCATAGGTCATATTTTGTCTGTAATGCAATTCATCTACAACCTAATGACTAACCTTTCAAAAATTTATCTTAGTTAAAAGTTATATAATTTAAAAGACCCTGCACTTGTGTCAATGTGACAAACAAAGAAACAAAACGAAACGTTTTTTTCTTGAGTATTTGGTGTTTATAAAATTTAAAGATAATATCTTGTTCTGAGTATAGTATGTATAGAAACAGCTTGGTTAGAGGGCATGCTGGATTCGATTTTCCAACAAAATTGACATTTTTAATACGGGACCGACCTAAATAGACAGGTGCGCTTAGATTTAAAGGGTTGTGTTTTGTACTTAAATATTTAGTTAAAAAGAAAAAAATTCCAGCACTTTTGTATAATCTTATTCCACCGTGTGTATCAATTCAGTAGACCATAATAATAACAACTGAAGGACCAATATATACTCCCTTTTAGCCCCTTTTAACTCAAATGCACGAAGGAAATAACAATTTAACCTCGTAAAGTTACAATAGAAACCTAAGGTACGAGTTTTTTAATTTAATTCCCTATTTTTTAAATTTCTATCAATTAAAATAAATTTATTCAGATCAAAGATTTTCAATTTTCTTACATAAATAAAAAAGAGAAAATATCAAAAGAGAAAAAGAGAGTGAAAAGGTAAATTTATGTAAATTAGTGGTCTATAATTTGTTATCCTTTTCATTATACAAAAAGAGATTCATCATGTTGTATGTTCTTCAGATATAAAGAGAAGATAGATTCTTGAATCGCTTCTATGTGTTAATATAAGGAAATTTAAAATTCTTGAAGAGGAGACTTAATGTAGTTTTGTGTTTAAGTATACTTACTGTTCTTTTTTATATGTATATACTGTACATATACTGTATATTGTGCGCGTGTATATGAAACGTAATAAATTTTTAGGTTGTCTCTTCTAGACATATCAACCGTTCAACCGTAAACAATTACGAAATCCATAACCCTATCATTCTTATTTTTTCGGCTTAATAATAAACTAATTGTCCGAATATTTCTCTTCAGCCTGTTTCTCTATTCATTTCTTTATATCTTCAAAAATACCACCACCGCCACCGTGTGTCACGCCACAACTGTTGTATATTTATGAACCCGAAAAATGGCATTTAAGAGGTAAAATTCATAACCATGCGAACTGTAAATTATGTGTTTATATATACAGTATATATATATGTATATATATATATATTAGTATATACAATTAAATGAATAAAAATCTGCTATAAAATGATTTAAGACTGTATATCTACCTACACAAAGGTATTTTTACATTCCCTCTCTTTTCCCCACCCTTTACTCTATCTGGAATACAATAACCCTTGAACGCGGTAAAATAAAATCGTATTAACAACTAAAATGGCTTGCCATTGATAAAAAAAATTTAGTATCGAGTTCACGCGTCAATTGTTGTAGCATTGAAATTGCTTTAGAATTTAAGGTTTTTGAATTTTTACCTGTCTAAGAAAACAGAACTTCTCTTTCTAATAATTATTTTTTTATATTATATATATATATATATATTTATATAAATATGTATTTAGTTTACATTATAATGAGAAATATAGTCCTTTTTAATTGACTTTATTCCAAATTCTAATCATTTCAATGCGTGATTTGTTTGTTAATCAAGCACAGGCTGTGTTAATTATATAAATAAACATGATCTTGTACAGGATGAACAGCTCATGAGTTGTTAACAAATGCTTTTCTTCAGTTGCATACTGTAATTTCGAATAAGTATACAAATTAAATGGACGTATTTCTAAACTACATTTTTTAGGTTGATGTTAAGTATGTACTGCCAATACTGTATAGTGCAATAAGTATTGTATATATAATACGTCAGTTTGTTGTAAGGAATTAAACGAATAAAATTAATAGTAATGTAGCACATATAGATAATTTTACAAGTAATTCTTGAAAACGTGTCAATACAAGTTATATTTGCAAAATATAAGAATACATGTAAATATACTAATATATATGATTAGTATATATACAATATACAGTATATACATATATATATATATTTATGATAAATGCAATTGTAACAATATATAAATTTTCCTGGATAATGTAGACTTTACCAACAGCATGTTTTTTGACAAACCAGATTTTGCGGGGTTTGGTTTTTTTAAAAGGAAGAATAAATGAGTTAATTTGCAGCATTTACCTCTTTTATTGCGTTTGTTCTGATATAAATATTTATGCGTTTCAAAGTAGTATACTATTATCCTAACAGTATTGATAAGCCATTAAATAGTCAACAGCGACATTTTGATCTATTTTGGGAAACTTAACTTTTCAAGTTGCTTTCAAATAGACAATGCAAATCAGTCTTTTAGTCTAGTCTTTTAGAAAAAAATTGAAATATTTACGTAGTAAGTTAGCCCAATATATATATGCAATAATAAAGTTTAAATATTCTTATATTTATTCAATCAAGATTTTTTAATTCATATTCACCACAAAATGCTATAAGTTATATTGAAAAAAAAAGTCTTGTAATCTATTAATCTCTTTAAAAAGAACGACTAACAAATAGATACCTTTATTACAAATGTGTTTATATAGCTGTAACTTTGTGTTTATCACGCGAAAACAGACGACTATGACATATGAATATATGTGTATATATAATTTAATAATTATTAAATAATTGTTGTACCATCATATTTAGATTTTAGAATAAATATCATATTTTTTCAAAGATATTAAAATGTAACAATTAACTGGAATTAATTAATTCTAAAATAATTCATTTTACTTCTATTATGTAAAGGAAATGTCAATTTTTTATAATGATTAATTGCAGGTTGATAGAGAATTGTTCTCCTTAAGAAATATCTATTATTCATATAAATATATATATATATATATATATATATATATATATATTTATAATAAGAAAGAATCTATAACCTAATTTTTATCATTTTCAATCGGCGAACTTTTCGTAAATCGTAAATCAATATATATTATTACTAACCGATTCATCAAAAAGCTTTTCTTATATAGAATATTCAAGCTATTTATGACAGTATGAAAAGGAATGGAAAAAATAACAAGAATATCTTTGCTATCCTAATCGTTTAGATCAATGCTCTATTTCTATTTTAGTCATTAACTACCGAATACATTATGCATTCTGTTTATTTTAATGTGACATATATTACTAAATATAAGTGTATATATATGTCAGACGGTGATAATGAAAGAGAATAAGCTCTGCGTCTATATATATATATATATATATATATATAAGTTTACTTAGAAATATGTAATCTATACAATGTATATATTTTACGACAGAATAGCACTCTCCTTATCATTCTATATTGTTAAATATTCTTTTCTCCATATTTTTTTTAATAGTAATTTCATATATCAATTGGAATGTTTCGTCCATAGCTGTTAAACCTTTCCTATAAAGTTAGCAGACCCGTAGTTGGCGATTTATCTATTGCAAGACAACTACCGACACTGCTATACGTATAGAAAAGATATGGCTGAAAGAAATATCGCATTGAAATCTCCTCATAAAATCTCTTAAACCAAAAGATATCTTTAACAACTGTATATAAAAAAATTTAAGATAAATTTTCTATTAAACATACCAATTCTCTTATTTGAAGAAATTTCGTAGTTGATTGTACGATGTGTTACAACGAAGTGAATAAGAATTGAAGAAACATTTTGAAAGGCGCCAACCAGTAGACCGTTGATGATCAATGGATCATTTCGATTCCTCATTCGAAATAGCATTTACCTCAAATACCTATTATCACTCTTTTATCAAGCATATTATCTTATCTAATTTTATGGTATTTCATATTTTTATTAATAAATACATTTTTAAATTTTTTAATATAGATTCCATTTCGGTAAGTTGAATTTTATTTTGGGCGATATTAGCCAGAGCACAGCCTTCAATATTCTGCCTAAAATTCGTTTAAGGCTGTTACATTGTGATAGCGCCGCCGTTGTTGAATAGGTATTCAAGTCGCTACAGACATTTTTCGGCTTTTTATAATTTGAATGGCTGACAGTGAGCAATGGCTTTTTTTCATACAAGCAAGGATAGAGAGAGAGAGAGAGAGAGAGAGAGAGAGAGAGAGAGAAAGAGAGTATAACAGAAGGACTAAACAATGGGGAAAAAAGGCTATATCATGTTTTGCCTATTTTAATTGAAAGTAAAATCTTTATAATAAAATTTTATCTCTTTTAATTTTATTTGTTATAAATATAAATACTAGTTTTTTGGCAATTTTCACATTTTTTATCAAAAAAAGAGAGAGAAAAGATAAAATTTAAAATAAAAAAACAAAACAAGGAGGAGACTAGAAAGATGTTTTCCTGAAAACCGATATGGTGTTGATTTAATGTCAACGTCCTCTCCCTTACATGCATCGGGTCAATTGGAATTGATTTTTTTTTTTTTTGTTTTGGAAGTTTTTCTTTTAAAAATTTCTTTTCTCTTCTTGCTTGAGATCTTTTCTATTTTTCTAGATCTTTTTGTTGTACAGTACTCTCATTCTATATCCTTTTGTCTATCTCGCGCTTATATATATAGCTATATATATATATATATATATATATATATATATATATATATACTGTATATACATCTACACCCACGACTTTGATTCCTAAATCTCTTACCTTTCCTGCTTTATTACACATGTACCTCTTAACGCGCCAATATTGTATTAGCGCCATCTATACCTCACGACAAATAGTTGTTGTTTTGAGCCCTAAGGCTAATGCCCTTCTCAAATCTCTGTACTTTCACTCCCTTCTCATAACTCCAAGTTCCTTTCTTATTCGTTCTCAATACCCTATTTTTAAGCTGTTCTCTAACGATTTACTTTATTATCCTTTCCAACATACTTGATTACATTTCATCTTACTACTATATACCTCCAGTATTAAAAGTCCACTTTTTTATTATACATAATGGTTTCATTGTAAAAGGGAAAAATATTTACAATAGAATAAAATTAAAAAGGATTTATTTCATCATGGATATTGCCCTTTCTTTAATTTTATTTTAAGAGTTAATTATTCACAAAAAGAAATACATGTTTCAGATATTTTCTGTCGTTGTAAGAAAATAATTAATTAAACTATAAGGGAAAATTTAAAGCAAAATATATACTCTATAAATACAATATGTAAAGCTGTTTATGACTTCTATCTAAAGGAGAACAGATTTAATTTTAATAAAAATAAAACAGTACTGGATAATTAATTTCCATTTAAGAATTAGAGTAAAAAGACGGATGTATCTTCCTTAAAAAAAAATGTCATCTTAAAAATTTTCAAAACCATTATTACATTACATTATTCTATAAATATAATCAATTATTTAAAAAGCTGACGAAATCTTTACACGAACTACTTTACTTTATTTCAATACGAAAATTTTGGAGTTGAGTTTTACCTTTCATCAACTTCAGAAATATTATCTTTTCCTAATATTATTTTTACTACAAAATGCATCGATTAGATATTTTTAACTTAAAATGAAGAGAAAGATAGAAAGAGAGAGAGAGAGAGAGAAAAGAAAAATTATTTTAATCTATTTTCAAGAAAGAATCTATAAATATTGAACGAAAAAACTAAGGAAATTATAAAAATATTAATTATATCATTAACTTTCTCTCGTTTTGAATATTTTACAAATTTCTCTGCCACTATATACAGTATGATTGCTTCCTTGAAGTGTTCCTAGCGAGATTAATTATATTAGAGCCACGTGTAATAGATATAATATTCTATTTTAATTTGTGACTAATTTTAAATATTGATTAAAAATCTAAATATACTACTCACACCATTATTACAAATATTATGTATTAATTTATAAATTAACGTCATTTTGTCATTTTATACATTAAAAACTTTTTATCATTATTATTATTTTGCACGGAAACGATAAATTTGTAACTAATTACATAGTAGATCCCTTTTAAAACTATCCATGTTAAACGATCGTGCTATCTCTGATTTTTATTCCTCAACAGCTGTCTATTCCAATAATGTTTATAAATAACAACTTTCATAAGCAAACTCGTTAAACAGAGCAATTTTAATATTATAGACTATTCTCTTTGTTATTTCTTTTCATCCCATGTTTCAATATGCTGCAAAAGCTTTGTCTCTGTCTACAAACTATCATCTATCATCATTCTCTACTGCCCATTTATTTCCTCTCTCTCTCTCTCTCTCTCTCTCTCTGTCGCTCAGTTTGTCTTTATCCCTTTTTCTCTCCCTCTCTTGTTTTGACTATCCCCTCGATTGTTCCGTCTATAGTTAACAAATAATACTATCATTTAGATTTTTCCACTTGATTATTTCTCATCATACAATAATTAAAGCTAATAATTCTTTAAGAAGCTGGATTGATAAGCGAGATACTGCTTTTAAATGACGATATTACGCAATATCGGTATTTTATAGTACGTATGCAATTAAAAGAAAACGCAATACAAAAGCCTAAATTATGCCTAAAGTTTTCAGTTTTGATGTCAGGTGTTATGTATTGTTTAATAAAGGAAGTACTTAAAGAACAGTGTCTTCAGTTTCAAGTATATAGAATTTACCAATTTTGAATGTAGCTAGTGACATCTTGCGACAATACAAGATAATTTACTAGTCAAATTCTAGTTTTAATTAACATAAGAAATTGTAACTAACTTAATTAGCCAGAAAAAATAAGCATGAAATAAATAATTCAATCTCTAAATTAATGAAAGAAAAGATACCATTAGAGATATTTTCAACTGATCTCAGTTAATATTAAAATCGATTCATTAATAAAATCCCTTTCTTTATTTTATTGTTTTGCAATTTTAAATGATTTAGTTTAAACAGGCCTAAGATATTAATAACGTGGGTGTCTTAATCCAACTCTTTCAAAAAATATCATATCTTTATTCAAGCTTTGACTCAAATACCTATTACTAAATGCAATAGTATATGCAGGTATATATATAGAGATAGATATATATATACAGTATATTGCATACAAAGTGTTCTCGAGTTCAGCCTGAAATACTATATACTTATTATAGGTTGGTAAAGTAATAAAATAGATATAAATTGTTACTTATGATAGAAGTAACTATTTAAAAAACGAAACTATGAAGTGTTTTCAATTAAGAGAATAAGTGAAATTTATTACAAAAAGGTAAATAAGCTACAACCAGTCTGTTTAAAGAAACGATCATTAAAGGATTGAAAGGAAAGAGAAAAATTAAGAGGAAAAAAAGGAAGGAGAAAGAAGCTACACGAAAGAAAGGACAGTTTAAACAGAAAGAAAAAAGAAGCGGATTGAAGCAGAGAGAGAGAGAGAGCGCGATAGACTTTCGAGAAATATGCGCTTTTCTTGGTGCAAAGATTAAAGGATTGTTAAGAGTGATAGAGGCTAGAAAAGTTAGAAGCAAAACACATTATAGAAAACATCATTATGGCTAGTGAACTGAATAGTTTACACAACCAAATAGCTTTGTTGAAAGCTAAAATATTCCGACAAGTTTGTAATCCTTATAACATATCTGTATGAAAAGATAATTTGAAATTCCTCTACCAAAAGCTTATAACCTAATGCAATTTTGCTGATAATAAGAAAAATAGTCTTATCAGTCTATAATTCAAAATATAATATAATCAATAAAATCGTATTAAGGTTTATATATATGCACCTTAGAGATTATAAGTAGGATACTCGAGTTTGGTAGTACCTGTAAATTAGATATTACTTTACAGATTAACACTTGCCATAACAACTCTTGCATTTGTCTGGTAAATAAGTTAATTTTTACTAAATTATATTTTTTAATATAATACATCTATATATATATATTACTAGATATAGCTTAATGAATCTTTTATAGAAAATATACTGGTACATAATTAGATATTACTGGCTAGAAAGTTTAACGTTATTTATATTTTAGATAGGATATTGGTATAGAAACAGTAAACTGATAGTTGCTTAGGAAAAGCAGGATTGTTCTATTGATTAATATAAATATATATTTCTTTTCTGTATTTTACCTAATTTTGTATTATATATATATATATATATATATCGTTTCTTTTTCCTATATAATTTACAAGAAATTGGATGGAAATGAGGACGTGGAACGTTTACGTACTGCTTCTCTGAAAAAATTTCCAATAGGTTGTCATTGTTTATTTCAAAACGTTATTATTTACTTTTCCGTATTAAATTACATAAATACAGAAGAACGTCATTTTCCTGACGCTCAGCAGCTAGATCCTGAGATGGAAATTAGCGAGGACAATGTAAAACTGCATCAAGCTATGTTAAGACGGCAAGAATTATTGGATAGAATAAGGGTGAACTTAGCAATTTATCAAGAATCTGATAGTTTAAACTGTTTTATTTTTTCTTTCCCTACTCAATATTTTCTCTTTTACATTAGCACGAACGACAGGTTAATGACGAATTAAGGAGGCCAAGATCCTATACAGGTAAAAGGTATAGAAGTCCTTCTCCTATAGCTCCCTCGAGACATTCTCTTCCTGGTTAGTTATCATTACTACTAAAAAATATCTTACTGAGTAATCACGATTCTTATCGTAAGAGAGAGGAAACCGTCACGTTATAGAACATCAATTCAGGCATGTTCAGCAAAGCCCTGTCCATTTACCACCTATCCAACAGCATCCTCCCAGTCAGCCAATTTATTACCCACCGCCTGTGGTAGAGCAAAAAAACAGCAAAGCAGGTAATTAGCGAGTTAATTAGAGAACTAGTAACGTTATTTTTTATCTTATGAAATATTTAAGATGTGATAAGATTAATACATTTTTTTATATCTTTGATTAGAACTTATGGAACTGATGCTTATGCAAAACGCTCAAATTCATCAAATGGTTATGCAACAGATGATGTTAAGTGCAATTCCTCCAAAACCTTACCAGAATTATCCATCAGAACAGCAAGTAAATTATATTCCGCATTTGATATTAATTCTCAAGCAAAATCTATAGTAATACTAACCAAACTATTTTCACCTAGAAACCTACAATTAACCATTTCCATCAATATCCTAATCAGTATACCCAACTGCCTCCAATTCGAACGTATGTATTTTCTACTCTATAATAATCGATTTATCGGTTATTAAAACCATCAATTTTTAAACTGGTTCTTCACAGACAAGGACTTTTGCCGACAAGACACGAACATAGGCCTCTTCCTATAGGTGATTAAAAATCATTAACTAATCTTTATAAATTAAAATTTACTTATCTGTGTTAATTTATCCTTTTGTGCTTGTGTAGTTTATGCTAGTCTCTTTTTCATTTGTATTTACGCTGCTTCAGATGCTCAGCAATTTCAAGAATCAGAACTAATCCAGAATTACAGACAGCAATGATTAACTGTGTGTCAATAATTTTACAATTCCATTATATGATTGTCTTTATTAAGTAATATACTTCTCTGCAAATACCAAAAACAAAAAGAATAACGCAAATTCTAAAATAACCGTCGAATACTATTTTGTCTTGACTGTTTTAACAATTATAGTAATAATAGTAATAATAAATTATTATATCAATTATCAAATACAATTTTTAATAAAAATCAAAAATCTTCGGCAGAACGTAAATCGTCTAGAAGAAAGCGAAAAATTCCTTTTCCTGGCCCAGGTATATAGGCCTATATTATTAATAATATTTAATTTATTTTTAATAAACAAATCTTAACAATTAGCATTAAAAAAAACTATTTTCTCTTTGTAAACAGAGTCTTTAAGAAAGTTTAGACGTGCGGCCTACGCAGCGTATTTCATTAAATTACTTGCCAATAAAAGATTCAGGGTAAGGGATAGTTAGTGATAATTAAATATAAAATAAAGAGATTAAAGATAAAAACGAATATAGTACATACTATATTTATAGAAAGAATACTAATAATTAAGTAAAGATAAACTAAACTGAGGTATTTATAACATGTAATTTTTGACTATTTACTAGCTTCGTACATCGGATAAAAATACATCTTTTATGTTTGGTATCAACTTGAAGGAGATAGTAGCAGCTCTACATAGAATTTACTTGGAAGTAAGTAATAATTTATGATAAAATATTATTAGAAGACAGATTAATTCTATGCTATCTAACCTATTAACAAATGAAAAATTTTGTTAAGCGTTTAATTACAAACTATTTATCAGCCTACTGGGAAAATTTATTCCGCTTTGAGAGATGCAATTTCCGAGAAATCATCACCGTATGCCATTATCTTTGATTCAAATGCTAAAAAGGAAGAGTTGAAGAAAACTTATACAGAAATGGAATATGTAGTCGAAAATGTTGTTTACGGAATTACAGCTATTATGGTATGTATAGTTTTTTATTGCGTATACTCTAATCTCTGGAAATAAAAAAATAAGTAGTTTTTGATGAAATATTTACAAAATAGCTTTCTAATCCTGTCAAGAGATTATAGTCACAAGCATAAAAAAAACTTCACCCCCTCACCCCCTACCCACCTTCTTTTACACCCACCGTTATATCTTTCTATTGATCAATGTTGGTAAATCTTTAAGAGAGCTTAAAATAAAGCCAGATTTATTCCAAGAAAATACTCCTTGTTTTGTAAACAAGGAAGTATTTGATATATTTTTTTATAAATATAAATATGCAAATGATTTAATATTTATGAATAAATAATAGGTAATTAAGTTTAGTAATATTTTATGCATATTCTCATAATTTACTCTCTTCTTTTTGGGTTCTTTGGCACAAGGAAATGTATATTGTATAGTTTTTTTTGTTTTAATATTGTTAAAAAAAAGGTCGATAGCTTTTTTTTTTTATTTTTACTATGACATTGTATACTTAAACTCAAGTAAATAGGAAGGCCTTATTTTCGCCTACTTAAATTTTAACATTAAAAGTATTAGTCATCTGTTAAGGTTTTGGATAGGTTTAAATATGAAGTGACAAATACCCAAAAAATTTTTGTTGGCTTAAGATAAGGATGCTAAACCTGTAAATATCCTCGACCTGGTTATTATTTATTTAAGTATTATTCTAAGGAAAGGTTAGAATTAACTTATAAGAGCTTGAATAAAAGGAAAATCTATAAGATCACAGAGTTAATTTAAACGGAATAAAAAATAATATTGAAATATGAATGAAATTAACAATTGTAATGATAATGACGATTGCGTGCTAAAAATCAATAAGATCTCGACCTCTGATAAGACTTATCATAGTGAAACTGGTTTCGACGCCTATTCAATAGATAAAATCGATGAGAACTTGAATGAAAGAATAGAAACTATGGAAAGAGACACTAAAGAGCAGGTTGCTTCGGATACAAAAGCAGGGGACAAAGATAATATTCCCATGGAAGAGAATTTAAATGAGGAGATAAGTTATACGGCAATCAATTACAATGAAAGAGGAATTAGTCATGATAAAGAAATTAGACAAATGATTGAGCTAAATAAATCTGAAGAGATAGGAGAATTATTACTTTCAAATATAGAGTTGAATAAAAATCTGGATCTAACAGACGATGACCTCGATTCTATGTTAGAGAATACAAATGTCGAAGAGATCAAAAGCAAAGGAAATAACGTTCGATTTAAAATCGAAGACGCTGAAGAGGCCAAAATCGATTTAGAAAAGGAACTAATTAACAATGAGGCAGAATTAAGTCCTGATGTAGAAAATGATTTAGAGCATTTAAAGTCGCAGTCTAACGAAACAAATGCTTTAAAAATCGAAGAGGTACAAGCTGAAAAAGAAATAGTATCAGAAATAGGCGGTAAGGATGAAAGAAGCGTTGAATTGCCAACCGAACCGGATGTAGAACGGACGGAACCTACATTCGATAACCAATTGGATAATAAAGAAGTAATGGAGGAAGCTGAAAGAGAAATACTGGTAGAGTTCGCTGAGAATGAAAACGTTAAAGGGTCAAAATCTCTTGAAATTAAGGAAATTAATATCGAGGCAAAGGAAACGAATAATGAAGGCAAATTGCGTGAAAAGGAAAATGAAAAACTGGACAAAAGTGGAATCGTAGCAAATGTCCTAAATTTAGAAGAAGAACAGAAAGAGCAAATTTCACGTAAACATGATGTTGATGGCAATCTCAACCTCGATTTTATTTTAAAAACAAATCAGGATAAGGTTAACCCACAAACAACAAGTATTAAAGACGAATATGACTATTATAAAGATCTAGAGGAAACAAGCGTCACTATTGACGAATTGGTGAAAATAAATATGAAATATTTGATTTAGATTTTTCACTGTTTATTTCGTAAAGAAAAGCACAAGAAAGATAGATTGATTAAAAGACTTAGTTTAAATAATTCTAATATTCATTCTTACAATATATAGTAGTAACATTATCATCTTTTTCTCATTAAAAACAAAACAAAACAAAAAGAAAAGAACAAATAGAAAATGTAAACAACTTTCTAGGTTTTTTTCTTTTGCTCTTTTACGTTATTGTTTATCCTCTAATTTTTTTTTATTAATGGCTTTTTCTTTTAAATTTTGCCGTTAAAAATCAATAAAACTGTTTCATTTAATATATATATTATGTTAATGAGTTTCTCTTTAAAGCTTATTTTTTTATGCCTTCTTATCTAGCCAGAAAGCGGAGCTTTGGGAACCAAAAATGTTAAATCCTCAATATTCAGCGTAGTACAAAATGGTAAAACATTCCCACCGTCGTATTTTTTTAACTTTGAACAGGTACATTTACAGATAGATATGTTTATAATTAATCTCTATTAATAATTATTTATATCCTCTTTTAACATAATTGAAATGCGTCTCTATCTATAAAGGAGCGTCTGCGATTTGATGATAGAGGGAGAACGATTGGTTTGACTACTCAAGATTCTGTGCTAATTATTATTGGTCTTTTTATATCACGAGCTTTGGTGACAACAGTAAGTATTAGAAATAAAACAACTTTTACCATAGAGATTTCTGAAACACATAAAGTAAATCGGCTAATACCATTTGCTATTACTCTTATCACTGGTTACTCATTCCCTTATGTATATATACTGTATTTATAGAAATATATATATATATTCAAAATATACAGTATATATTTAAATTGTCTATTGAAAACAGCTTTTAATGAAACCGTACGACTACCAACTATCTGTATCAAGATTGAATGATAAATCAGAAGGAAATCTAAGGGTCTTATCAAGTATATTTATATACTTGGTAAGGCTTTGCTCAGTAAAGAATGAAAAGGAAATGGCTAAAGCGCCTGTAGAATTGTCCAACTATTTGTACGATGACACCCAACTGTCTCCCATACTGAAAAAGATGTCGAAGAGTATAAAATATTCAGAAAAATTAATTAGGGATTGGAGTACAAAATATGTTGTACAGCTGAATAATTTAAAAGAAGAAGTAAAAAAATTGGAAAGTTTGTACGAATAATACAATAGAATATCTATGCATGACAAACAATACAAATATACTGTATATTACTAACTTGTATACGCTAAACTACTTATATAATATTTAGTTACTTTCTAATTACCTTTGCTATTTTTCTGATATCATTCTTTCAATTTATCAACAATTCCTTTTCTGAATAAATGATTATCATAAAATAACTAATCTAATCATTTTAGTTTATATAAAGAGAATGAAAATTAAACTATTAAAAGAGAATGTAACTATTAATAAAATATTTGAATATTTTGCTTAGTTATGTTTCTTTTTTCAAAGAGGTAACAGCAGTATCTTATTTACTATCTTTTATTGAGGACAGTGAATCTTTTTTCGAATGGATAATCCATTTTTCTGAAGAATAATACTTTCAAATTTCAGGTTCATATTTTAGATTAACTTTATCCTTCAATATAGAACAAAAAACTTGGATTTTCTCTAGCGCTAAATAATATCTATGTCGTAAAAAGTGATAGATGGACCAAGTTAACCGCAAAATAAATTACCAGTAGTGACATCTAAAGGCAATAATTTGTATTAGCCGCTATTCCTGTCGTGACTACATTTTATACGGATTCTAAAACCAATATACTTTGGAATATAAATGACAATCACTAGATGCCACTACAAGAGATATGGTCTGTAAAGTAACAATCTATTTATATACTGTATATATACAATTTATATATATATACTGAAAATACCGTTATGTTTTTTGCAAATATATAAATTATAGTAGCAGTCAGTAGGAAAATAAAGAAACTTTAGTAACAATGCACTTTACAAAATGGTATGGAAAATTCCAAGAACTTTGTAGCATTTTCATTTTCAAGTCAGTTATAGTTTTTTGTCAATCTGTCATTTAAAGAGTTTAAAATTAGAAAAATAAGAAATCTACTGTCTCTGTAAATAAATGGTGCATCTTTTTCCAAAGAATTTTATGATCGATCTATTTGAATATGTTAAAAATTCTTCTTTTTTAGACTATTCGTCCTTGAATTACTAAAATTTAATAATATACAATTGTAGTATTAAAATTTGTGTAAAAATATAGTTTCAATGACAGTTATATTGATTATTTTGATGGATAAATAGCAGAGAAATAATGAAATATTTGAATTATACAAGCTAAAACCAATATTTTTGTCTTTTTTGAGAAAGAAACATATTCTATTCATTTGAATTTACTCAATTATGATGGAGGAATGGATGTAAGGTTAAAATTTCTTACGACGTGTCTATTGGAACGAAAGGAAGAGACCAATGCCATTTTGCTCTCTTTTTTTCTCTTTTACTGACTAATTTTATAATAGTTAATGTAGCTATTCGTGGGTTGTCTGAAGCTAAGCTTTCATTGGAAATTGTATATGTCTGGATCCTAATTGGTATATGTCCTTATTTTAGTTCTTCTTACTTTTTTCTTATTTTTTATTACAAGTTGCCATGCTTTTCAATCTTCAAACTACTGTATAATTGATGGATATTGGATGTCTTTTGCCGAAACTTTGCATGCTACCGCGTCTTTTTTATCAGTTCAACTGTATAAATGTTTACTTATTGATGAAATAGCGTTTCTTTTTCAACCGAAATAACTTTAGTTTCTTGTTGCCCGTTATATTCGAATTGTTGAAATTATAAGAATTAGTATAATATTACAAATTTTAACTATTTTACGCTTTAGGAATATTTATTAGTGTATATTGTCCAGCATTAAATGATCATTGCTATCTAATATAGTATTTAATTGAAAGATAGTATATGTTAATGTTATAATAAGAAATAATCAAATAATATCGTAATATTCATTGAATATTTATAGCATTTTTATTTCTAAATAAATATCTTTTTCGATACTGATAAGAAAGTAAATTGGGTGAGACAGTCTAAAGCAAATCAATATGAAAACTAGTTTTTATTATAAATATACTATATATAGTCTATAGCTTCTTTTATTTTACAAGCCTATAAGGGTACTAATCTAATTAAGTAAGATTTACAATATACTGAATTATTGATATTCTCTTGTTCAAAATTGTTTATATATACAGTCTATAAATTTATATATATATAATACATTTGATTCATAAATATATATATATACTGTGTATATATATAACATATATATTATATGTATAACAAGTCCCCAGTAAATTGTGCATTTACAACTTGAGGCTATGCGAAAAAAAGTGTAATTATCTACTGTCAAATGGGATGGTAAAAATCGTAAAATAAATTATGGTTATAAAATTATTTTGTCATTTCTTTCCTTCTCATTCCGACCATATCGACATCATCCAATCCTCTTCTTCTTTCCCCTTCCCTCCATCTTGTTTCTTATCTTAGGGAATACCCAATAACATTTTAGTAATCATTTTCCTTCTGTTTAAATATCAATTTGAATTTTTTCTTTCTACTCTATTTGCATAATTTTGCAGCAGAAACAAGTTGATTTTATTGGCATTATTAACCGTCTCTTCTCTTTCTCTCTCTCCCTCTTTTTTTTATAGTTCCATGGCGATTGTTAAAGGCCTCAAAAGGATTTAAAATACTTTGTAAATTAGTTAATATTCCCGAAAGTTTTAATGATTAACAAGAAATATTTTCCTTTAGACTTTTTATCAAATTGTTGAGTTATTTTCGAGCATATTATTCTCTTTTCTTATGATATACTGTATTTCTTCAGCAAATAAAGTATCTATACAAAGTACCAATAAATATTTTATATGCTAAGTGTAAAAGGATACTTGAAATAAATAGATTAGTAAATTTTAGACAAGAAATCTTTGAAAATAAATATAATTGTTGGCAAACCACTTTAGTTGGATAAAAGATATTCACACTACAGCACCCTCTAGCGTTTAATTTCCAATTATTCCGGCTGTCTCTAAAAATCAAGCCTACAACTGCAATCAAACTGGACCCGTCAAATTGCATCTGAAAAAACAACTCAACGTATTGATCAACATCTTGGATCATTTGGACACTCTTCCGTCTCTTTCTATTCACTTTACAAGGTTTATATATTTACCATCTATTTTTTGCCGTTCGCTAGCATAAAATCTCGTAGCCATTTTAACTTGTATACAATACATGATATATAATCTTATTGAGAGCAACTAATTTCAGTATACTCTTTCTTTCTCCCTATCTATTTCTTATATTTGTATTACCTATTGTTCGAATTAGTCAATTTTTTAGTATAAACAAGTATTTATAAGTGTTACAAGACCTTTTACGACATAAGGAAGATACAGTTTATTTTTATGTACACATACTTTTTATATTATATTTGTTAATATAATTTTCGTAATCTCATTTCCACACACACACACACATACACTCTCTTTTTCCCTCTCTCTCTCTACCCTTTCCCCTCTAATAATTTCTTTTTCGCTAGCCATTTGAAAAGGTGTTGGTGCTGGTGTTCTTGGATTTTTGTAAATTGGTCTTCTTTATCCTTAAAAAGAGAGGCTAATAGACGGGCTTTAACATTAGCTATAGTGAAAAATGTCCCCGGTTTCTATAATCTGGATTATACTTGTTTGCTTGTGCTTGTTAGCGGTGGCCACATCTGCAATTGCAGTTATAAGATACTGTCTACAAAAAAGCAGGTTGATTCTTAATTCCTTGAAATGCTTTTTTAGTAAAGAATAGTAATGATTTTTAATTTGAAGTTAAAATTCTGTATTCTTTTCTCAGGGAACAAGATTTTACAGAATTAACTGAGGAAGAGGAGGAAAACGACGCACTCTCCCATCAAGCTGGAGCATTTCCCATTTGACGAAATATGGAATATGAAACACAACCTTTCGTTCACTTTCTCGTTCTCTCTCCGCTTCAAAAGCCTGAAATAGCTAGGGGGCAGCATTACAAATGATTATGATTATTTCGGTTTTTCTCTATTTTTTTATATTAAATATTCTATCCTTGAAGAGATTTTACGCATATATAAACGTGATTGCATATTTTCTCAAATGATAAAGAACAGAGATGTATTCAGTTGAATTTTATACAAAAGAAATTTGCCTTTCATTCTCAAGCGAATCATGCATGACAAACTAATATCACCATGATCCTTTAAAACAGCCCGAGAGGCGAGTTGTCTCATGCCAGCTGGGTCTCTTTGTACTTAAATAGCTTAAATTTATTTATTTTTTTCTAAGAAGACAATCGTAGGTTCCAAAAAAGGACATTTTTTTTAAAGAAAAAATAGGTACTATAAACAAATGCTCCCTTTAATAGAAAATACGTAATTTTACAACATCCTTTTTCGTTGTCTTCCTTATTCTTATATTCATGGACAAGAAGTTTTAAAACTGGTACCAATATAAAGAAAATAATTTCCCTTGCCTGCAATCAATATTGCAGTCTATAAGGGTATACATAAAAAACTTGTTCTAAAGCTTATTCTGGTTGTAAAACAGCTATTCTGACGAAAAGGGGAGAACGTTATTTTTTTCATATGTTATTTTTATACAAAGATAAATAGTGTATACACAATATGTATACAAATTTTTTGCTCTATATATATATATTTGCATATGTATATATATATATACAGTATATACTGTATATATTACAAATATTTCTATATATATATATATATATATATATATATATATATTTACATATTGTATACTTATAATATTTATTAATCCAGAAAATGCGATTTTTGTAACGCTAATTATGTAATTTTCTTTATACATTATATTTAATTAAACATACATCTTTTTTATTCAATGTAAAAACTTATAAATATATCCATTGGGAAACAATAGTATTACATTTTGAGGAGATTCTTTCATCAGATTGATTTTTGAAATTTCAGGTAAAACAGTTGATGTAACGAGTAAGATTAGCTTACTTAATAGAGTATTAAGGCTTTATGAAACTGTATACAAACTTGTTTGTAGTTTGATAATTCTTCTTTCTTAACTCATTTCTTCAGTCAAACAGTTTTAACATAATTAGTTTTATATTACTTTACTACTTTTATTCTCCTCCCCTCCTTTCACTAGTATTACTTCATTGACATCAAGTGTATTCATGCGTTCTTTAAGGTTTCATATTAGAATCAATCATTTCACAATGTTTTAGCTTTTAATAGATATTTACCCTAATTACCATTTATCTGTATAATAAATGCAAAACAACAAAAATTGAAACATAGATCAACAAGTAAGAATGAGAAAAGATGATGTACACCACATTTTCTGCTACTCTCAAATAATAACAAAATAATGATTTGAAATGTTCGTGATAATAAGAATCTGTTTAGTTGGCTCCCATATGTGTCTTTTATCATAATGATTATATGTTGCAAGGGGTAATGACCTGCAAAAAGTTACGAATTTTATTCTTATTTACCCAACAGTTAAGTATTTAGCACTTAAAAAGCCTCTTTTCACTTCTTAGGTGTTAATTCAGCATCAAGAAAATGTAGTTGCTATTATTGTTCTATTTTGAGAGAAGGGTACAGGGGGTTGAAAATCATATGAGCATTACTGCTATGGCAATTTAGTGTTAGTAGTGCATTGTAATTTTACTTGGTATTTTAAGTCAAAATAGAAGGTAGCTTGCTAATTATATGATCGTTTACAATGACTCAAAAAGATACCCTCTTTATTTTCTTTGATTTTTTATATAAAAACAACAAAGTTTAAATATATTCATTACATTTCCCAATGGAAATATTTATTAAATATTAGTTAACGCTAATTTATATATAACTAAACTAATTAAACGAGATACTAAAAGCCGTATTAATCAGTGTAACTCGATAAAAAATATAAGTTAGTTAGCTGTCATAACGAAAATAAAGGTACACTATCTAATGAATAAAAAGCACAATATTCTTTTTCCCCTTCAAAGTTTCCTAATAAACGATGGCAATTATGTAAAAATATAAAAACAAATATATATATAGCTAAAAATAGCCACCTATCATGCATTAATGAACAATTTAATAAGACCTACATATTGGTTCAATAGACGTTTTCAAGAATTTCTTTAAGTAAGATCAATCAAAATTCTACTGTTTTTCGTTTTTTACTGTTATTAAACTTTATATATATAAAGAGAAAAGACTGAATATTATTTTACAATAGATCTGTAAATTCTATAAAATATTATAAACAAAGAAACTAAAAAATTGCTTATCTTTAATAAACCCTTGACATATTATTTCAACTTGACCGAATTTGTAGAAGATTGAACCGTCTGCCTAAAAAGAATTGGATAAACAAATGAGCCATATATTACAATCTGCATAAGAACGATAAAGGATAAAAATAAATAACAAGAAAAAATCCCAAACTACCGTTTGTTTGGGTTTTTAATAGAACGTACACTGCTTTTTTTAGGGTGTTAAATACTACTTCAGATATTTGACAGAAAAGCTTTTTTTCGTACGGATATTTATCCATAATTCAATTTCCAATTGCTGAAATATCAGTAATAGGTTCTTATTGAAAATATGCTTTGGTTAGATGTTTAAGAGCAATTTGAGAATTTATTAAAGCTTCTTATCACTATAAGCGATTCCATTAATTTTATATAGTTTATAAAGAAATATAATTAATAGTTTAATAAATAATACGATCGGGCATTGAACGAAATTTGATACTATGCGATTAAGGGATGAAAAGGAATGAAAACCATTATAGTTTGATATATATTCATATAGAGGGAAAGACGCTGTAATAGAATGTATAAACGTATATAGGTTATATATAGTAGATTACATAAATACATTTAAGAGTGTTAAATCTTTATCTCTAAACTATTTAGCAAACTAATAAGCTCATTCTTATAAGCATTGCATATAGTGTATACAGTATAATACCTATACTTATTCATTTGTACATGTGCTGCTTCGTCTTGGGGATATGATTATAATTCATATTATAAATAATAAGCTATTTAAAAGACAGATTCTTTACTCCCTGCATCTATTTCCCTGATAGTCAACACGTATGGATTATAAAATAATGATCGTATTGTATAAATATATTTTAATAAGCCTGAAAGAGAAAACTAATATATATCCAATTTATTCTATCATCAAGTTGAGGTCAAGTCTAATAAACAAAGCTGATCAATGGTGAAAAAAGTAAACGTCAAATAAAGCGAATACAAAAATGAGAAACCTAATAGTAAATAAGCCTATAAGGCTTTTGTACATTCTGGATTTGATTAAAATTCTTCTCCATATTGATAGTTTCATTGCCAAAGATGAAAAAAGTAACGATAAAATCCTTCTTTCAGCATTTCTATTAGTTTTAAACCCTTCAATGAATAAGCATAGGTACTTTTTCTTCATCTTTTCTGTTTTTTCTTAATTTCATAATCATTCGACAATCAGGAGTAACATTTGAGAGATAAAATATAAATTCTATTTATTAAAAGATTCTTATGACACTCATCTGCTTGAAACTGTATCTTGAAAATAACATTTTCCATAGATTTATTATGCGTTTCCCTATTTTCAAACTTAATATTACTGATTATAAAAATATTCCTCTTCTATCTATATCAATAATCTAGAGTTGAAAACATTTTACAGAGAAGAAAGGAAATAGAATAGGGAATAAAATGATAAAAAATAACGAGAATTTGTCGTATGAACCATGCAATTGTGGATTTAATGACATTGATACGCTCTCACTTACAGCAAAAATTATTTCCTTTTTTTAAATACTATTGCTCCTAAGCTACTCTAATTGCTTTACTGCAATAGGTTCTACAACAAAGTACGTTGTTATAGAACACGAATATTATTGTATTCCTCCCTCAGGTAAAGCAAATAGAATAATCCAAAATACTGTATATCATATCTCAAAGAATTCAATTGAAAAATAATATTTCGCCAGATATCAAAAAACATGACAGAAAGAGAGAAAAGAGAGAGAGAGACGAGTGAAAAAGTAATTTATCCTTTCAGAGATATGATTATTTTTTTGTAAGAAATCTAATAATTTATTCTTATGTTTTATTCTAATCTATAATGATGATCAATAAAATGTATAAAATGTTTAATGACAGTCTTGTATATTGTTTTCCATAGTTCTATTAGTATGTTAGATAGTTAGAAATATGTAAATTAATAGAATAATAGTATGATAAGAAATTCAAAGAATGATTTGCATTGTTTAATTTTTCATTGGTAGTTTTCCAATGCTAATCTATATGTATATTATATCGATATATTGCATATATATGTATAATTTTATAACTTGTTTTTTTACAAACTTACTCTTTATCTCGCAAAGATCCCAATTTCCTTCAATATATTCTTTAAAAGATAATTACCTTTACTAAATGCCTGTATAATTAGATTATAAATGATTGTCAATTACGAAAAGATAAAGGAAATATTCGAGTATTTTCACAATGGTATACGAAAGGCTGTCTTTACTTTGGAATTACTTTACAAAATTTTGAATGATAACAGATTAATCGTATTATAAATTTAGTATTCCAGTTAGATAAAGAAAAAGCTGTTGATGGAATAAAGTAATTTGTTTTTTTCTTTCTTGGATACTAAGATTGTAGAACGTACTTTCTGGAATTTCTTATGTATATTTTGTTTTTTTTTCTTTTTTGTTCCATTTTATATTTGTAATACGAATGATAAAAATTTTCTTATAACAATTTGCCTATAATTAGAAAAGCTGTCATACTACTTTAACAATTAAGTTTTTCCTTGAATAGTGTAATAATAGAGTTAAAACTAATTCTTAAGATACATTACGTATACATATTTTCAATTAGAAAACGCCATCTGTAGGCATGGAATAGAAGTTTTAACGTCTCGCTGGGATAAACAATTGTTTTTATCATTTCGTTTTATCTTTGAATTGGTTGAATGTCTCTTTGAAAATGTTAGAAATTAATTACATATTGTATTATCGATAAAATCCCCGTTAAGAAACCATTTTTCAACAACAATCATATCTTTGATTGATAATATTAGTACTAAAGAATAAGGTATTCTTCACAAAAGCACTTCAACGCTGTCAACAAGCCTTGTGATGTTCCTGACTTTTATGATAATAAAAACAAATGCTGATTTTAAAAGAGATTTTAATCTATTAAGTCATTTACATTGGATTAGGAAATACGAAACGTTAAAAGGCAAATGAATTTTTATTATAAAGCAAAACTAAAAACAAAAAATAGCTTGGTAATACAAGCATTAAAGAGTTAAAATGTTCAGCTTTGTTTACTGTCTCTATTGAGATGAGATGCTAAAAGTTAGAATACGACTAAATACCGAACATGATTAGAAAGCTTGTCAAACTATGGATAATGTTTTGATGTTTATTTTTCAAAGGCAACATTCTTTCTGTTTTATTGTAAAATTATGAAGTAGCATTTCATAAATGAAGTACAATTCTTTAATAAATTCTAGACAAGAATATTATTCCTTTTAAAATATTTAAATATGGAGATAGAATTGAAGATAGAATGAAAACAAAACCAATAAATCGTATTAAAGTATGCACATACAATTGGCTCTTCCAAGAAATTATTTACAATTAAGATGAGTAAGTTTCTCTTGTTATGGCTAAAATGATTGATAAAGTATAAAAGTACTTTCATTCTAGTATTTCTTTACTTACGTTAGCTTTGAGAAAAATATAATTCAACGATTTTTAAATTTGCGCTTTTCATATCCCTAAATAGAAATACATTAGAAATATTAACATCATATACTTCAATTCAGAAATGACTTTTATTCAACTAAAATCTTTTTGTCCTTCGAAAAAAATGGAATTCTTCTTAAAAGAAATAAGAAATGCGTTAAAAGAGATTCTATTGACAATAATTTAATATAAAATATAATATAAAAATACATCAGATGATTATTGATATTTAAGGTAAACTTACCATTTTTTTTTTCAGTATTTCTTTACAACTCTGCAAGTTCTATAAGATAAATTCTAGGCCGATATTTTTATTTTTTATTTTAATTTGATATTTCTTCTTTGGACTAAAAAAATGATATTGGAAAAGCGATATTCACTATAACCTATAATTTCCCTATAATTATCTGAAAATTAAAGAAGGACATTTGCCTTTATGTCTCATCTTTCACTAAAATAATACCCCTTTCTAGGATGTCTCTTTTTTTAGATGTTTATTGTCGTACTTTCATTATTTCAATTTATATCCAAAATTATATCTACATCAATATGTTGCAGTATTCTAAAATTATGTTTAATATAACCTAATATAGAACATATTAATAGATAAAACTCAGTATCCTTTAATTAATGTACTCTTATTAGGATATAATTTTCCAAATGATAAAATCAAATAGACAGGTGGCATCTTCGGTCAAGTATCTTTCACTTTTTGTCATTGCTACTATAAACTTTCAAGAGGTAACAATAAAATATGTTTTATAAATAACAAACTAAGTTTATTAAACTTATTATTAGTAAGTTACTAGAATAATTATATGTGAGGAAACTAACTTTGTTTTCTAATATAACCGGATGAGAGGTTTGCTTATCATTGTTAATTTTTTTTTCTTTAGTCTACAACAGAGGTACAAGGCTAAAGGCAAAAGTTAATGAACGCTACTAATTAGATCAGAGAAGAATAAAGTATTCTTTTTTCTATGAAAGAAATATAATAACTTTGGGAAGTTTCACTAAATGAATTCTTCAGAAAGTGTAACAATTTTAATTTAATAGGATACCATATAAAAGGGCAAAATACTTCATTAAAAAGAAACATTATTAGCTGTCTAGATATTCTTCAGTCGTCATGAACAATTCTACGCTTAATGAAAAAGATAATGTATATCAACATCCCATGCCATTAATTTTACGCGCTTTTCTTACGAGTTTAGTAGCCGTTCTATTGGTTGTTTGCAACATTTTTAGTATGAACGTTTTGGCAATGACCAAACAAATTCCAAAAATTTCCAGAATGTGTCTTATTAACTTGGCATTTGCTGATTGTATGCTGGGTCTTATTTCGTGCGCACCTTCAGTACCGTCATCTGTAACTGGAACTTGGTTATTTGGAGAAGTGTTTTGTCAAATTTCTGGAATGAACTTATGCGCAAACGCTACAGTATCAATTTGGAGCGTCTTATTAGTATCAATAGATCGCTATTTCGCTATTTTACACCCAATGAAGTTAGTAAAATTGTTTTACTGTCTGATAATGTTACATAAGATGTTAATTTTAATAGATACAGAGATATAATTACTGAAAAACGTTTACGAATTACAATCGGCTTTATGTGGCTGGGAGCTTACGGTTTATTCGTTTTACCAGTTCTCCTTAGTAAGAGATTTATTTATTATATATACTCACCAAAGGAAATTGTATGTGGAGATTTTTGGCAATTTGCTTGGTTCGGTATTATGGCTGTCGTATCTGTTCCTGTTCTAACATCAATTGGACTTTTATATTGTACGATTAGCATTGTTCTTCATTTGAGAGCACATAAAAATCAAATAAGCGATGGTTCAAAAGCATCGGATGGAGCTTCTAAAAGAAATATCAAAGCTATCAAATTGTTAGTCATAACAGCATCAGCCTATTATTTAGCTTGGATGCCATATGCAATTCATTTATTTATTGTCTTAATACCAAAGGATCCTCCTTTCGTCCACCCTGTGCTCAAATTTTGTCTTTTATGGACTGGAATGTCAAACAGTTTTACAAATGTGTTAATTTACTTGTCAGTTTACGCTGCCTTCAGACATAATGGACTAATCCTTATAAATAAAGTAACATGTAAATTATGCCTTGGCAAAATTATTGAAAAAAGCCATCAAAGTACTCTGAATTCAACAGCAACAGGATAAACGAAATTTCATCAATCAATCAAAGACTTCTTGTATAGTTTTATCTTATCCATATGAAATTAGAATCATCTTTATTCAAGTAACATTTTATTTATTTAAAAAACAACATAAAATAAATCATTTCTTTCTCTCTCTCTCTCTCTCTTACTATTTTTACCTTTGATCTGAGAGGGCTATTTGATAATTGATAACCTAAAACTATAGAACAAAACTTGGTTTATTGAGTTTTATTTATCATTTAAAGTATAATCTGATAATGTAAATAAAAATAAGAGAAGAAACTAAAGTATCTCCTACTTTAAACATTAAATAAACAATATGTTGTTTGGCGTTTGTATTTAATTCATTTCAATCTATTTGTTTTTTGTATTATACCACAAAAATTGTATTATACTGTATAACAAATAACTTATCCCTAAAGTAATAAACTACTCATTAACACCGTTTATAAGATATGGAAGAGAAGTTTGTTCAATATATACTTCGTATATAGTTACTGTACGCATTCATTATTTACTCTCATATGCTAATTAGGGGATGATTTAAATTTTTACAAAGAAACTTCAAACGTAAAAATCATAGTTCTTAACTATAGATAAAAGCACTTGTTAATATGATATAAAGGTTATTAATGTTAAACGATCATTTCTCAGATTACAAATATATGATTTATATCGATTTATATTATTTAAATAAATAATAAACATTTTAAGTAAAAATCAATTTTTTTCTTTTTACATTAAATTATTGATTATAATTCTATAAATCATCTTACGACGTGTAACGACTCATTTAACAATGATATATTGATTTGTAACGTAATTAAAACTTTTAGTGTACAAATACAAAAGAAACTTTTTGAATGGCACTACTTTAAATGTTTATTCATTCATTAAGTGAACAGATAAATATTATGAATTAAATATCAAAATAAATTTATTGAGTCATACGTCTTTAATCAATGAATAGACTAGAAAAAAACATATTACTTAATTAAATTGTTTATCGAAGAGTTATCCGTCCAAAAAATAAGTTATAAAAAACACACTATCAGTTGTCCATAATCAGTTTAAAGATATGACTTCTTTTTTAAAATATATGATGTAGAACTTGTTTCTTTTTTAAAGTGTAGACAGAATTGTTACGGTTTTTTTTTGTTGAATATTCCACATTTTATTTAAATATTTCCCAGTTTTATACCATTTTCAATCTTTCGTTTAAGTAATAAATGTTATGAACAGTACTTGGACGCGCCTTATGCCTCTTTTGTCTATTGTGTAATTTATCTTGTATTTGATATCATTGTTTGATAAGATTATTTAAAATAGTATAACATACTTTTCTAAAAAATGATAGTATATTATTAATTCACTGTGTCTGGTTGTTGATTAAGTGTATAATTACCATTAGCAGACAAACTCTTGTCTACGATGTCATTGGATTTTTTAAATATATATATATATATATATATATATATATATGTAGATATCGTTTTAATTATATATCCAAAGTATACTGTAGTATTCAGATTAAGCATTCATCAAGTTTCCTGAATAGGTCTATTAGCAAATTAAAGCACAAATACATGAAAAGCAATAGCCTTCATTTTTAGTTTCGCTCTCTCTCTCTCTCTCTCTTTCTCTCTCTCTTTCTATTTTTTTAACGTTTTCGTCTCGCTTTTATCAGCTTTTATTTTTGTATTGACATTCTACAATATCGTCATGACCTTCCTTTTCGTAATGTCAAATAAATGTCTTTCAATTTAGACTCGTACGAGACGTAACTTGAATTTCTTTTGATTTCTTTAAGATTATCATATTGTTTGCTATTTTTTTGATATTCTATTTGAATTAAATCGTAGTCTTACACCAGTTTCGAGTGGAATAAGAATAATCCATAAAAATATCAAATTTCTGTCAAAGTTTATTTCAGGATTAAAAGATATTCAATTAGAAAAAGTATTGTAGTTTTATTAAGTTTTATTATCGAAAGTGGGTAGTCTCAAATATCGGCAATCCTTTAAAGTCCTAAAGGCTTCATTTAAATAGCAATGTCCAATGTTGTCATTATTCTCCTCTTCTTCTGATTCTTCGACTAGTGTGGAGAGGAAAGCTCTAGTAACACTTTGCCTTTTAATGACATTCATTGCTACTGTTTTAAAGAGTTTTCCATCTTTATTTCTATCGTATTCTATACTATTAGATCTGCTAGTGTTTTGAAAATTCAAACTTTCTGTTAGAAGAGAGCTTCTCAGAAATTTGTCAATATCCAATAATCTTCTTGTATCTTCTTCTGTATAATCTAAATGTTTCGAGTTTGTCATACTCATAGTTCGACGAATTTCCCGTACATTTCTTTTTGGCACTGGAAAACTACTACTTACTAAACTGACCTTCCTACTGTTTGGTATTTCCGGAAGAAAACTATGAACAACTCGCGAGAACTTATCATTAAGTAACTGATGTGAAACCGTCGGAGCCCAAGCTGGTAAAAGATTATGACCATATTTGCCAACAAATACTTCATGGCTTCTCCTAAAAGCTGATAGTCTCTCTTTGCTTTCCATTTCCAAGCTTTGCCTATATTTCTCTAATTCTCTCTCTTCATGATGTAATAGCATTGATGTTGTCTTCCGCCGTTTTTTAGTCGTTTTTTCCATAGAAACCATTCTGTTATTCATTACTGTATATTCTACTATGCGTAAATTTAAATTTCAAAGACTGGCAAGAGGAGGAAATTAAGTAACTAAGCAACAAGCCGTTTGGAGCATAGCCTAATTGGATTTAAAAATTGATTTTCCAGTTCAATCGGAAGTGTTTGAACAAGCATTAGATGCTATTCGATTAATCATGTTAGTTTTTAGCTCTAAATTATTAGATTCTTTTAGCATTAAATAATTCATCCAAGCAGCAGTTTTCATTTACTTTAAAATTGTGAACCTTTTCACGTTTCAAAAGAAAAACTATTTATCAAAATATATTTTAGTTTATTAAGATTCGATTTAAACAGAAATGTAATCATTATATCTGAAAAAGATATACACATTTCTTATTATTACTATTCAAAGAGAGAATATTAAAAATCATTAAATCAATATATTTTTCAAGTTGTATGTAGGGATGAAAACGTAAAAGTGCGAATAGAAGCCAAAAAGATTAATAAATATAATAGCGATGATTCCCAAATTCAGATATAGTAATTCAAAAATCCATTCTAAGTACGCCCCCTATTGTCTGTCTTAAAACAAGTGCTTGCGGACTTGGACTAGATTTTGTATAGACAAATTTACATATTGAAATGCATGTTTAAACTCTGGATCATTTGGATTAACACATGCGAAGTAAAAGAAATATGTTAGAGCATGTATAGAAAAGCTTATGGTTTGTTGCTTACAAAGTAAGGCATTATTAATTATAAATTTCAAACAGGTGGCAGCACAATTATTTTCAAGAATTTCGCCGAAATTAACTGTCAAAAATATTCTAAAAGTTTCAATTTCCCTACTGAAAGCTATAAAATATTGACCTATACAATACATGAACGATAGAAAAGTTACAATCGATAAAGTAAACGATGCAAAGTGTTTTTTACAACCTTGAAAAAATTTTATGATAAACACTTTTTTTTAATTTCTTTAGATAAAAATATCCATTAGTCTACAATATAATCATATTTAATATAAATACATAACAAATTGGCCTGTAGTGAAAGTATATATACAGTGGCTGACAACGATTTTTGTGAAAGGCCTATTTTGAACAATTTTTTAAAAATTTACCCTTAAAAATATATATATTAGTATATACTAATATATATATATATGTGTGTTGAAAAGTGCCTTTAAAACTTAAGTTTATTCTCTCCTCTAATAATGTATAACGTATTCTTTTTTAATACTATGACCTTCTTATTATAAAAGAAAAACAACTAATATAAAATGTAACGTCGTATTCTGTTCATTTACTTATAATTTTCTTTCTTATCTGGATTAATAGCCTATAGTTTTGACATAGCTCATTTTGTAATCCACTGTTTATTATATTATTTTCAACATAAAAAATATATTCCAAAGAAAAACCTGACAAGATAATTAAAAAGTAAGTTTCAGATGGTAAAAGTTACCGGACTATTGCTGATTTCTCTTCAAACGAAGAGATTAGTAATTTAAAACCTTATCAAATATACATAAAACAAAAGTAAAATTTGAAGGAAGATTTGAAAGAATATAGGTCTTGCAAACGAAAAAAAGCATTGGTCAAGATTAACAGAGAGCAGGGAAGATATATTGAAAGTATTGAGGAGGGGGAGGAAAGGTTTAAAGAAAAAAAAACCTTTTTCTTTGTAAAAAGACAAAAAAAGAAAGCGAAATAAAACAAAATGTGTTAAATATATTTATAGTGTGTTTATCAGAGTGTAGACTAATAATTAAATGGTGAAACTGATAAATGCATGTTTTCTATGAATGGATTAGATAATTTCGATACTTAATCACTTAATCCAAGAAGATTAAGACCTCAGGATGAAAATTTCAATACAAGGAACACGAATAATTTATGTAATATGTTGAAAAATGTTGTTAATGAGTCTGCTGTTAAAGCAAATTTGCCCAGAAAAGAAGCAAAGGGATAATAGACCCTATTCACCTTAAAGAAGAGGGTTTTATTGAAGATGCTTAATCAGTTTTTAACTGACTATCTAAAGTTATAAAAGACAGTTTACCTTTCTACACAATTAGCAAAACTTGAAAAGCTAAATGTATGCATTACAAATTTATAGGCAATATGAATTGAATATGATGTCAATTTTTGTAATTTTTGTTTCTTACACTAATAGATTTTGGTGAAAAAGAATTTGAATTATTCAAAAAACTTTTTAAAAGACAATCTAAAAAAGAAAACCAGCTTAATTTATAACAATTTGATGCATACAAAAGCCATTTTTTAGGGCTGTCTATCTAGGTGAAATATGTAAAACTTGTTCAAGATAGGCCTTGAATAAATACCGTAGTTGGCCACTACATAGATACATGTATATATACTGGATACAATTATACAAGTACATATTGTATGCATATACATTGTACAAAATATTTATATATTCTAGGTATTTATTAATAAAGAACTAGATCAACGACGAATCGTTTCTTATAATTATCCTATCTAATTTATAAAAATGATTAGAAAAAGTTTTTTTTATTATTTTGGCGCCATCTGCTCATGATAAAAACTTTTTATGAATCTCTTTTTCTTTAAAATCTAGCGATTGTCATGATTTTTAGTCATTTCTACTGAAGCATTATCTATCTATTCTTGCGTTTACTTCCTACTTTTTGTACGTTAATTTATCAAATTATATAGGCTTAGTATCTTTTTCACCTCAACTAAAAGTGACCTTCAAAAAAACTACGTGTCAACACTAGATGACGCTGTGTTATTAATTTTTTTAAAAATGTATGCAGTTAAACTAGACTGAATAAAAATTAATCTAAACACGCAAAAAAAGGATTAAGAAAAAATAATAATAAGATTATAGAGCGTTTTCTTACCTAACCAATACAAATTATCGATTTCTAATCAATTCAACGATTATTCGCGCCTTTAGAAAAAAATATGTATTTTAGGCCTAAAACAATTTAAAAGAAAAACTTGTTGCACGTTGAAACGGAAATTATTTATGACGGAAAAAGCACTTGGTATTTCAGTAAAGTTGACTTAAATTGTTTTTCTTCCCCTCCAACTTGTCAACACAATCATTATGGTCTTAAGCACCGGATCAATAATCTTTGAAGAATGAGATTAATACGTGTTTGCTTACTAATAGCAAATTTCATAAGCCTAGAGGAGATTTTAACGCCTGGTCATGGGTCATCTGGCCACCAGCTGCGTGCAAACAAAAAGTAAAATGTTTTATGCTCTTTTTTTATTGAAGCAGTTCGATAACACTTGAAACAGAAAGGGCTTCTAATATTCTTCACCATATTTTTTTCATAGGCTGAGTCTAGTTTTTATTGTAAGTCCAAACAAATAACAAACAGAATAGGCCATAAAAATCCTATACAGAGAAAGACTATACAATGATAGTTCACCTGCTATTTATCAAATCTGTATGGATTATTATGCTTATTATTTATTTAAGAAAAAAATATTCCGAAAAGGAAGCAATAGAAAAACCCTAAAAGGTAAGACATAATATTGATTAGAATAAAGAAAATGCAAATTAGAGACATACAAATAAACCTACGCATGCAATTCAATAAAATATATATATAAGATTATGTTTGAACATATATTAAGTCATATAATTCAAGAAAGGGCTCCTTGTTTCCTAAATAATATTGATTAAATATTTTATTAGGATGCTTTATTATTATTTCATAAATCAATCTATGATAAAAAAGATTTATGTGCTTTAAAGAGTATTTTCTTTATTTCTCTACTTCGTCTCCGAAAGAAGCAGGTACTTGAGGAATTTTTTTATAGTTTGTTTCCTATATAGTTCGTTTAGAAATTGGGTAAATGTTTTCTTAACCAGGTTGTTTGGTAAAGTTTATTTTTTAAATTTAAGGCCAAATATCTATTAACGGATATATTTAAAAAGAAAAACATAAGGAAAAAATAAAAGAAAGTGATGAATAAGCATTTGTCGTGTAGAATCTTGTTCAATAAAGTATATTTTATATTATTTAATAAGCTTTCTATATAATTTTTAATCAGTTTCTAAACATTACATAATCTTTACCTGACACCCCTTACCCCCTCCCCTCCCGTCTCCCTCAACCTTTCTTTCCCAAAAAAGCTTAAATTTTTGCTTTGAGTACTTTTTCCGTACTAAAAACATACAGATATTGTTATTCTCTGCACTTTTCCAGTACATCTGGTCGGCTTCTTTTGAACTTTTTAAAAACATATTTGAGTTGATGCTAAAAAGTAGCGCTTTCTTCTAGATCTCCCCCCTGCCTTAAGAGTGGAGAATGTGAGAAAGAAAAGTAATATAAAATAATAATAAAAAACCGCATGACCTTAATCCCTAATATTTCTTCGAATTAGTATATAAAATTACATTAATAATCAACTTTTATTTCAACTAACGAGAATAAGAATACTAATAAAAAATATTCGAAATAAAGGTATATTACTTTCAGAAACAGGAAAAGTATAAATTTAATATGTTCTTTTCGTATTATATTAATAATAATACGGTTATTCACAAATTAGTAATACTCTTTGTATCAGCTTTTGAATGAAATGCACTCATTAACCTCTTCTATTTTAAACAAACTCCTTTTAACTTTATCTCTTGTGACCGAATTCTAACTTGAAAAGTAAGTCTATTCAGGCATGAAAAGCTGTGTTGGTTGAATGAAGGCTAAATATCTGTATAACTATAAATAATATATAACAAATATATATATATATATTTATATATATATTCCAATATATATATATATATGTAGGAGAAATTTTACAACGCAGGGTTAATAGATAATATGTATCATATGCACTGTGTTTATTCATAAATATTTAAATAAACGCGACGGATTGATTGAAAATGTAAATGACGAAATTTTTTTTATTGAAAACCTTGTGGTAAAAGTTGAAGACTGGCTGATAAGAAGCGTTTACCACCTTACAATACTCGTATACTTCTTTTCATTGAATCAATTCAATAACACTTCTAAAGAGCAAAAACAACACAATTAAAAATTGACGTTGAGATTTAATATAATAAAGCGCGTGAGCATTTGGAAAATATGGCCGAAAATTGGTAATTTGAATCTCCAGAAAGATTTGAATGAGAATTGAACTTGGCACGCTTTCAAGAGATTGAATATATCGCTTCGAGAATTTTTGAATGAAATCGAATGATTATGAATGGAGCTTCAACTGCGCTGTTCAGTCCATTCATAAATGAAAAAAAATTTCTCTTTGGTCGATTTCTTGTCTCTTTAAACATGTTTTCGTTTTCTTCTTTTCCATCTATCTCTTTTAAATTTGTAAAAACTCCATAGTTTGTTAAATTTTATTGCGTATACACCTTTTTTTCCAATGTATTGAACAGAGGCTGGCAATTTACCAAATTCTTAGCGGCTAAACAACTTTTAACTATAGATAAAGCTAAAGCTATACGTTGTTTTTGACAGACAGAATAGCTCCGCCCCTTTTCAATATGGCCTCTTTTTATATGAACTCTTTGAACATAAGCGTTTTTCAGAGCAACATCGTCTCTTCCTGATGCATCTTTTCCATGGAAATTCTAGGTTAGAAGAGATATCGCTGGAATAAACGGATTTCTCAACTATTTCCCTTCATTAATCGACTTAAATCGTTTCGGCGATTTGATCGATTTGATTCGTTTAGCTGAATGAGCGACAATAACAGCAACTATGTTCAAAACACTATCAACAAGGATGTACACCTGCAGTTCGGACGAACGTCCCACGTGATAACAGTGATGAAATTTGCCTCGAAGAAATTAACTCTTTACTTGATCCTGATGAGCATCGTCCTTGTTGAAAGCGTAAACAACTCTACTGTGACTAATGACACTACTGGAGTGATTTCCTCTCCTACAAAAATATTAACGAACGAACCGAAAGTGAAACTTATCCCAGGTAAACTAAACTTTAAAATGTCTATTTTTCACTTTTACTTGTTCTCTTTTGTGTTTACCCTTTTTTTAACGTAAATTCTTTGATTTTATTTTAATTTTTCGATTCAGTATCTGTTTTTTTTTACGATAAGTTAAAGCTTTTTTTATGTTTCCTTTGCTTAAAAATCTTACTCTAAAATGAAGATTTATAATAAGTTTGGATTATTTTTTAAGTACTTATAACAGCTTTTACACATTTTAACATTTTAATCCTACAACCCACTTTGGTCTTCCTCTCATTTTCTCTTCGAGAAAAGAGTCTTTACTATATCTTTATTTTTTACTTGTTCTTGAATTCGTACCGTAGACATAAACAACTGAAGAGTTAATAAGAAACAATAGATGAGATTATAGGAAGAACTATAAGAGAGGAACTTGGTCTTTCTTCTGTCTCTACTTGTCTTTATTTGTCGCTCTCTTAGTTCTCGTTTTGTTCAATATTTATACATATATATATATATATATAAGACCTGCCTATCTCTATATCTCTGTCTCTTTTCATTCCGTCTCAAATTTTTTTTGATCTATAACTTTTTCTATTCATTAACTCGATATTGGTAAATGCAAATAGGTGATAAGTTTTATCACAGTAAACAAATGATAAGTGTTGAAAAAAAATTGCTTTAAAAAACAAAGTACATGTAGTATTTAGTTTCGCTAGATCTAGAAGAAACCAGAATTAAAAAATTGGCTTTTTTTTTCTTATCTATATATATATCTGGTATACGTATATATATATATATTTAGATATATATTTTAAAATATTGGTCTTGACGTAATTAAGATTGAAAGACCATAAGTTGATATTTGTTTGAATTCAACCCGATCGGGCGATGAATTCAATACCAGCACGAGCTAAAATTATGGAAATATTTAAGACGACTTAGCGCCTTCTGCGTCTTGATGTCCGACAGCTGAAAAATTTTTCTTGAAAGTTTTTTTTGTGCTAGCTTGAGTTATAGCCGATTTTTAACCAGTAGGCAAGTCGTCCTATTCATTTCATTCGACTCTTCACTTTTATGTAGACTATCGACATTTAGACCTAAATCATAAAGGGTCGCTCGTTTCGTATCAGTATAAGAATATATATATATATATATATATATATATATAACATAAATCACGTGACATCCATTGATAAAAATTTTCAAGCTCGAAAAATCTTAGCTGTCAATTTTTTGAAAAAGACCCGTGGTCTCTTAATCTTTTAAAAGCCAATTACCGTCTCTGGAATTCGGACCAGGCTAACGAAATGATTCTTATTGGATAGAGCAAAAAGGTTTAAATTGTAGATATTGTAAATTTGCGGTACTCTGTGGCATGAATATTAATGAGATTTAAGTTGAGTAATATTACAAGTAGCGTAAACTAGATGAGAAAGTCTGGTTAGACTCTTTGTTGTCTGACCGCAAGGTTGCCTTGAGAGAAAGGTGGTTAGGTTCAAGGTTTAGCGTTTTACTTGCTTTTAATATGTCGAAAATCTGGTAACAAAATATTTTTCATTGTAAAACTGTTCACTTAAGCTGCAGCTTTCAACAGAGATATGATCTAAAAACTGGATTACAGTGAGCAATCACTTGAGACGAATATTAGGCTTAGGCAGGAATTGTAATTGTATTATTATTATTATTAATAATAATAACAATCTTAGTAGTAATGATAATAAATCTGATTATGATAAAATTAACTATTATGATGTAGCAGAACTGAGTACAAATAGCTTTAATAATGATAATAGTATTAATAGGTAAAAACATTACTAATAGCACAAATAATAAAATAGATATTAAAAAAGATTTTATTCCCTGAAAGAGGGAAAGTCTAAGAAATATCTTACAGGAACAAATTATAGCATTTATCCTCAGATGTTTATGGTTGACCACATCTCCTTGTAAAGTCTATTACAGTATTGACATTTGAATAATAAATTTTTATTGACAACTTTCATTTTAATAGACCCATTCTGCTTTATATTACGAATTAAAATAGTCTTCTATCAATCAATTCAGTATATAAATTCAAAGATGGAACGTTGGCTTTTTATAAATTCCATATATATAGATATATGAAATTTCTACACTTTTTAATTTACCGCCTTAATAATATCATTGAACTTTTCGTTGACTTGGCCTATACCTTACTATTTTTAAACGCTTTACATAAAATTAGAAGGAAAAAACACTGTTGATACTCAATTAGCAATCTATTGTCAATCCAAAGTGGGGGTGTATGTGTTTAGCGTGTGATGTCATGCGTTTTTTAGCTTTTGTTAAATATTTTTATCGAAATTCTTTATCTTCCATTAATAGCATTTTCACTTATTGGAGAATGGGAGGGAAGTTAAAATTACGTGGGTGTATTGGTTGTTTGCGTCACTAAATTCAAATTAAACTTAGATTATGACGTCATGAATTAGCTCAAATTGCAAGGATAAAAGAGTATTTATATATATATATATATATTTGTAATTCCTGCATCGATTGACCCAGGATATCGTATAATCTCATAAAACTATAATTTTTGGACTCGAACGATTAGTTTTTTTTCATTGAATATTTTTGCACTTTCTTAGTCCTATTATTGTGGCATATAAGGCCTAAATGTAAAAAAGAATATTATATCTTTAAAACATTTGAAGGTAGAATTTAGTAGGTTGAAATTACTTAGGCCTAGCTAACAAATTAAACCCAAACCGTATGTCATATAGGTCTTTATGTTTTTTTATTTAATAATTTTTTTCCTACCATATTTGGTTCAATTCTATATGTGAGAATGTAATATTAATAGGTAAAAACTAGTTTTAACATTCTTTTATTTGCCAATTCTCATTCTAGATTGATATGTAATATCAACAGCAAAAAAATGCACCCACGCACTTACCGCATACACAGACAGACATACACACATGAACACTCGTGCATATATTTCTTTTATAACACTTAATTAATTGAAAAAAAGATACTCTTTCCGATAACTTTTAGTACAATAAATAATAATAAAGTTGTTATATAAATTTATTAATTTAAAGTAATAAATTATAATAGTTGCTCTTTTGCTTTATGAATAACTAATTTACTACGATGTGACAATAACAGTGACAGTACGCTCAACTCTATAGATAGGTTTAACAAAAAGGTTTATTCTACTTAACAAACGGGTCTTCGCGAGGGCGTGGAATCTGACATTCGGAACATATTTTCAATCAATTTTTTTTTCTTTTTATAGAGGAACTATTATACTATCATATTATATTATTACTAATATTTTTTTTATTCATATTACCATTTATTATCATTATCATCATTTTAATATTTAAGTAATAATTTTTCAATTAATCATAATATCACTAATATTAAAAATAGAATAATTCTCATGATAGAAAAAATCTTCCTCTACAGAAGTTGAACTGCTCGGAGACATTTTTAGCTGCATGCAGGCGACGTCAAGTAGTACATTTTCTATTGAAAAGGAGGAAGAAAAGTGTGAAACTGTGGTACCGATTAAGCACACAATTTGTACTGGAAGGTGCTATAAGGCCGATGCCATTGAACTTCCCCGAAAATTTAGGAAGTACGAAGAAAGGCGAACATGCGTCGAAGATCAATTAGAAGAGAGAAGGATAGCTTTTACCTGTATAGATAAACGTACTTCGAAAAAGAAGATGAAGAAGTTTCCCATTGTAATCGTCAAGAGCTGTAAATGCGTTGTGATAAAAAAGACTCCTAATTACACTCGGTCAAAGTCGGATAGGCCGTCTGTGCGGCATACTGGCAGACGTATTCGAGAGCATCGGAAAGCTGTGAAGGAACTAGCAAAAATAAGAAGAAGGAAGAGGAGAAGACGAATAAGAATGAGAAATGAGAGGATCAGGTTGAGGCACCAGAGGCATCGAAATTCGACAAAACGAACATGATGAAGTGGAAACAAGAGCCTTTCGCGACTTTTTTGTTTTCTTCTGTGAGATGAGTGCAATATACTATTTGTTGTTTTCCCCTCCCCCTCCCCCTCCCCCAGCTTCGTGCCCCCTACTGTTCCTGCAGTTCCTTCTCAGTCAACAAACGAACAAAATAACCAATAACCAGATCTGACCTTGAACTCTGTGACCTGGGAGCGTCTAAGAATTCCAGCGTGGATTGGTGCTCTGTTAAAAAAAGGCTCAACGCTTACAGAAACCCGGTTCGGACGGTGACCAGTCCATTACTGCAGAGTATTTTATTGAAAAAAGAGTTGAGCGTATGCTCTCAGGGTTTTTACTGTTTGTACATATAATTATTACTCATGTATTACAAGAACAACGTTGGCCTAATAAATATGAATAGTGCGTTTGCTAAAAAAAAAAACGAGACATTAAAACATTATTCAATTTAAAATGTTATTAGGCTTTTAATTGATATTGTTCAATTCATTCTTTTATCCAAGTATAGATGTCAAGGTTTATTTGTTGTTTTTCTCGGAGAAATTGTATTATATTGACCCAATAATACATAGGTACTATAAATAATTAAAATGCACCTTAACCTTCAAAGCCATTATCTATGATTAACGATTAGATCATTTTATGATTTAAAGATTAGAAAAAAAAAATTCGCATCTATTCGGGTTCTTGTATAATTGTCAGATTTAGTATTATTTTTAATATAGCCCTAGGCTGACAAACCTTTTTTGTTTTTTTTAAAAAAAAAGGTAACTAGTTTATTTTTTATTTTGAGTTTTCATTAATGAACAATTGTTAAATTATTAAGTGTGAATTTTTTATATATATTACATTATTAAGAAATAACTCAAAACGAAACTAGAAAAAAAGAGAAGATGTACTGAAATATCTCTTTTTCCAAATTTAGTTTAAAAAATTGATTACACTGTTAAAAAACTTGGATAAAATTCCTTTAAAAGACAAATCTCTTTTGTTTATTATCTTTACACCTTATCTGTTATTTTTTTTTACAACATTCCGCTCCAAAAGTTCAAAAGTGAAATTTATTTTATGGTTCCATTTCTTTTTTGTAATCTACTGTTAATAAATTAATAAATCGTGCATTATCTAAAAATAAATCCCTTTATATCGATCACCCACGCTTACATTTTTATTTATCGGGTATCATACAAAGGAGAGAATTGATTTAATTAAGTGTAAAATGAAATGAAAAAAATAGGATAAGGTATACATTGAAATCGTATTTCCTACGAAAATGTTGTTAATGCTTTAGGATATACTAACCATAGAAGAACTGTATATACCGTATATATATATATATATATATATATATATATATAGATATTTGCATATCTTTTATTGTATAATATATTTATTTATATAATGTATATTAATATATTCAAAAAAAATACATTGACATTTTTTTAATTGATAACTGTTTATTACAAATGGAAACGTGCTCTTAGTATCATGAGCAAGTGTTTTTTTACCGGTAAAATGACTTTAATGTAAGTCATAGTATAATCATTAAAAGATATCAAAACAGGACGTATAGGTCATTATTAACGTACTGGATCGGAGTGCTTTCGAATATAATTTCCTTTCCTCAAAATACTTTAAAAGTTTTCTCATATGGTAAAAAATATCTAATTTGTCTCATTCGATTTTTTTTATTTTCAGATAGAAAATTTAGAATTAAAGCAGTTCAAGAGAGATCAAGTGTTTTTTCTCTGTAGATCACTTACAAGAAAAAGAAAATCTCCTAGCTATACTCTTTTCAATAAGGTCAAAACGTAGGTACTCAAACCTTAACCACTAAATAACACACGAATATAATTATATAATAAAGAACACCTTGACAATGACCTTATGCATCGATTTCGAACTTAAAAGCGTTTACTGAACCTATTTGACTAAGAATTCAATAGCATTAAATACGTTCTTCTAAAAGTAATTAAACACAATGTTATGAAAAAGTGATATAGTTTACCAAGAACCAAATATATTACGCGTCTATTAAACCTTGGAACATTTTATCGATTATTGAGAGTGATTGATTAGGCGGTGATATAATTGATAAAAATCGGCTGGCATTAAGCGCGTATTTTATATTTTCGTCCTAGCGCGCTTTTGTTTGAACAGAAAAACCGCAGAGCGCTTTTTCTTTTCCTAAGTGCTTATCGAACACTTGATAGGCCTGCAGAAGATATCTTGAAGAAAAAAGAAAAACATATATATATATATATATATATATATATATTAATGAAATTATATTTTTATATTATTATATAAAATATATATATATATTTAAATATTTAAATACACATATTGGTTCTAATCATGTATACCTCCTACGTAATATATTCATACATGTATTCATACTTTGTCCTAATACTAGAGTCTTAGTTGAACAGATACACACTTATTTATATTAAAATATATAGCATATATGTATTCAAAATATATTTATATTATAATCTTAGATATATGATTTATTCCATATCTATACATTAACAAATTTATTTTATTAATTTATTCATATTTTAAAAACGGATACTATAGAACAGCAAATAGAAAATTTGACATATTATGGATATTAATACATAACATATTCAGATAGCGCTTCTACTACAAAACCGCAAATCGTACTAGCACTCCAAAAAGTAAATATGTAAATGAGTAGATGAAAATGTAGAATTTACTATTTGCTCGCCGACTTTAGTGGAGTCTCGATTTTTATTGATTTAAGCATTTTTGTAACTATTTACGTACAAAAGACGCGGCTGGTCTTGTCTAAATATAAGAACGAAAAAAAGACGAAAGAAGAATTTTCTTCTCTCGCTCCTGTCTTTCTTTTTTTTCCCCTCTCTTTTTTTAATTCCATTGTTCTGTATTTTATTCCTCTTTTCTTTTTCTTTTCTTATTTCTCCTTAATTTTGCTCTTACTTTCTTCCTTCTCTTGTGTCTGTGTCATTTACCCAATCTATCTATCTTTTTCGTCTCTTTTTCTTCCCTCGTTCTCATTCTCTCTCTCTCTCGCTCGCTCGCTCTCCCTTTACGCCTACATATTTAGTAAGCCTTATTGAACGAAAATAAAAAAAATTTCGATTTTTTTAAAAGCAATTTCTACGGTAAATAGACAAAAAGGGGTGTTAAGGAGTTTAAATATAGAGAGGGACGTCAAAATCCTAACAGTACACGTTAAAGACACGCGCCAATCGACTTTTCTGCTTTTTTCAACTTTATCACGGTTTAAGATAAGCGCTATCAGTGTCTAATTATGAATATTTGAGTACTCGATCTTATCAATCCGATCTAGTTTAAGGAAAAGATCGTAAATTATGACAATAGGGGGCGCACTCAATATCTTTCTCAAAAAGACATCTGTTGGCCGAAAGACATCAACGAGTTATACTTTTTTCGACGATAAAAATCGCATATTAATAAATTTTCACCGTTGTTAATGTGGGAGAGTATAATAGATTAAGATACATAATAACTCGGTGTGAGAAGTATGTGGCTTAATATTGATTATTAAGCGATTAGTGAGGGATATAGACATATTAAAGAAAAATAATTTAATTACTGGCAATTTAAATAGAACGAAAATTTCTATTATTAATATTATTGAGATTATTATTGAACACAAGTCTAATTATATATTCAAATTTATGCATTTATAACAGTTATACATATATATATTTATATTAGTATATATATGACTTGCTTCGTGTACAAACTTTCTGCGAATTTAATGTAACTTGAAAGCAGAAAAAATAACAGTTCCTTATCAAAATACAAGAGAATATTACTATTATACATATACGGCATATAGAGCTAATTTTTAGCTTATTTTGACTCTTAAATATAATATTTAAAAGGAATTACAGCATTTTGATATTGGCGATTTAATTTAATACAAATTCTGTATCCTAGTTGTTGCGAAGTTAATTCACAGATAGAAAGCTAAAGTCGGGAGCAAATTTTAAACGGATTTTAGGAATATATAGTATATGCATATCATAAAATCGATCTTTATTCAATACATTAAAAAAAGAGAAAAGAAAAAAAAACATACGTAAAACGTTGTCGTTCATTGATAAATAAAAGAATATTCTCTTTTCTATAAAAATCTTTTATTTTGTGTCTTTATAAGGGAAAATATTCCAATTATTTCATTTTTATAGGTTTTTCCTTCTGTGAACACTCTCTAAGTATATTTAGATATAAAAATCTCTTTCTTTTCTATTTTTAGATATATATATAGTATATATATATATATATATATAATTCCCCTTTTTTTCAAAAACAGTATATCATAATATGTCAATAATTATCTTTATTATTTAGACATTTTCACGATATTTTCATAATACAAAGCAAAAAAAATGAAAAGAAAACTAATAATTACTACTTTCAATATAGAAATTAATCAATTTATTTCTAAGAAGTCATTTAACAAAGTATCATTTTTTCTCATATTCCTTTTTATTATATATCATTATTTGTATAAAAAAAAATATTAGCACATATATAAACATATAGATAAAAAGTAAATAAAGGAAAAAAAAAAGGACGAGCTATACACTTTAAGGGATTTTTTTTTTTTTGCTGTATGTTAAGTAGAAAATATATATATGTGGAATTAGATATGCTTAGACTGTTATTTGTGATATTTCTATACTATTTTTTTTTTGATTTGTATATTCATTTATAATTTATTAACTTTTAACCTTTTGCCAATTTTATAATCTTTGTTACAGTTTAACTTTTTATCATTTATATATATGTATATATATATATTTATATGTACTGTATATAATAAAGCATATATATACTAATACATATTCATATATACACTCACGTACACATACACACACACACATATTCACATCCATTCATATATACAATACATATTTTTTGGAAAAATATTAACTGACTAGATTAACAACAGATGGCGTAAAAATATAGATAGCGAAAAATAAAAGAGAATGATAAAATGATAGATTGATAGACCGAAAAGCTTTATATATATTTATAAAAAAGTAGATGAATAGGAAACGAAAAAAAAAAGCTATAAAAGTTAGAATAAAGAAAAGAGATATAAAGAGATGACTTTTCCTTTTTTCTCTCATCTTCTTCCCTGTAAGTTATCCATGAAATTAGTAAAAAAAATTTCCGTTTTTTAATATCGTTAATAAACTTAATTATTATTGAAGTGCTTACGTTTTTTTTAGATTCCCAAACTGGATTTTTTAATGAGCGTTATCCTTCTACGCCTAATTGGGATAAAAATATATATCCAATTGATAATTTATCACAAATATAAATATATAGAAATTAGATTATAAATTAGAAAAATTCCTAGAGAAAAAAAGATAGATAGGGGGAAAATACATTGAAATTATTCATTTGGAAGTAAATGTTACTCTTTTCCTTTTATAAGTTCATCTGGCGTGGTAAAGTCAGTATACACACTATATATTACCGTATATAAGCGCATTAACGGAAGTACCAGCTTTTGCCGAGTGAAATGGAAAAGCCGCGGTTAATTTAACCATTATTTCTCAAATTCTTTCATTGAGTATGAAATGAAAGGGAAAAAAGGGGAATTTCTCTCTTTTTCTTTTTTTTTTTCAATTTTTCACTCCCTCTTTTTTAGCTGTTGAAAAGGTAAGAATAGAATACTTTTCAATAACAAAAAAATGCATTTTATGACTATTAAAAGGCTAATTGTTTTTTAAATATCAATATACCTATTTTTATCTAACTTGTTCATAATTAACTACTTTTTAAGTTACTTGAACGATAACAAATAGAATGTTATCTATGATATTTAATACAGAACTAATAAAATAGTAAAAAAAAGGTTGAATTTAGTTTGTCTATTTGATTGATTTCTACTTGTTAAGATTAGTAGAGAAATAAGCGATGATAGGTTTAATTTTAAAATAATAATAGTAATAATAATATAAAAATAAATAAATATGATAAGGAAGAGATAAAATAGATAAGGAATTTAAATTCTACTTAAAAAGTTTACTATAAAATAAAGGCAGAAATGTTAAAACAAGCACAAAAATTGAGAGAAAACTTGTAGACATCTATCGGTCGTTTCAAACGTGAAAATCGATGATGTTTTGTCGACAAACTCGCATCTACACGCTTATCCCTTAACATATATTGGGCAAGTTTGCAAATTTAATAGAGCAGATTGAGAATTTCAAAAGTAATTTCCTGAACGTACAAATAAAAAGAAATAAGAAACGCTAATAGAATAAAAAATAAAGTTGCGCAATTAGTAGCTACTTTCAATTCTTGTCGTCTTGACCTCTTTCGTTCTTAAACGCCATACGTAGCGAATAGAAACAAAATGGCTTCCATGATAAGCCTATAAAGTTTGCCATAGTTCTGGTGCATGTTGACAAAGACTGGCGTACAACTGTAACGATACCACTATTCCATTTTCCTTACTTCCGCTTTCGATCGACCACTAATTTTTAATGGTGATGTGAGCGTTTAGTGACCGAAACGTATTTAATGCGGATTATTTGGCTCCCTTTCTCATTCTTATTATCTCAATATGATGATTTTTCTAAAATGTATGTATGGATTTTTTCAATTCTTTTCCTCAAAATTATTTTCCTTTTCATTTTATTATTAAAGAAAAATGTTCAAAGAGGAAAAAAATTTAGCCGCTAAAAACTTCATTCGTATTTATCAATATTCAAAAAATTAATTACATAAATATATATAACATAGGGCTTTTTTTCTTACTGAAACTTGTTGGAAAAACATTAATTTCCTTCTCAATGACCAGTTTTTTTTAATTTACTGGGTAAATAATCTATACAGTTGTTTTGTTTACAAACACTACAAGGTCCTCCAATACTTTGCGAATCAGTATTGTTTTAAGGATATCATTTAGCTAAAAGAAATATATTTATGTAGGTAAATATACATAGATATGTTATATACTATACAATATACTGTGCATAGTATACTGAGTATACTTGTATTTACGCCTATTCGCTTATATATAAAATTCTTTTTTTTACAGAATATACTTATATATATATTTATATACTGTATATTGAATAATTTGTATTTATATATTCTCTATACTGCATCAAAACCTGTATCAGATCAAGCGTAACTAAAAACTCGATTTCTGCCCCAACAAATTTCTGATAGCGTCGAAAATTGCAGTTGCTTACTGCTTCTACAAGCTTTATCCGTTTAAATCTAACGGAGACAAGGTTATTTCTCTAGTAAGGCCAAAAAGGAGAGTAGGGAATTTTTGTCTTACCGCTATAATTCCGTTATCTGAAATGAATTAACAAATTTAATTGCTTTTAAGATGATTTACTTGTTTAATTATTTCATTCTATGGTTCGTAAATATTTATACTATTATGTCTACTTCGCTTCTCCTTTATCTATATCCTCTGTCTATTGAAACAATCGCTCGCTTTCCCTTCCTTTTTTACTCTTTTTCTCTTCCTATTCTATTTTCATCTTTTTCTTCCTTTTTATACGAATTCTCTTCGATAAAGTGTTGCATTCAGGGCTTACCAAGGCAATATATAATTAAGTGCTTCAACATAGTGCATTACCTTACCTTTCAAAAATTATTGGTATTTGATGGGAAATCCTTAGGTAGAGGTCTCCCCTTGATTTATAATCGAGGTTACGATCTGTAATTAACAAATATTTATCATATATACAGTATATACTACTATACTGTATATAAATATATAGTAGTATGTATATGAATATATATTCATTTTCTTTGTATCACTTAAAAAGCATTATGTAGGATAAATGATAAAGAAGAATAAGTATTGCTAGGATAAAAAAGAAGCTACATTGACTTCAGGTATTCATTTTTTGTCTGTATGAAAGATTCTTCTGATTGATTTTTTAGACAAAAAACCTTCTACTGTTCTTGTTATTCTTCACCAAACTTTTGATCCTTGAGCTCTTATGACTTATCAAAGATTCTATTTCATAGTGGTGAATGCCTTTGCACGTCGTGCTCTTTATAGTGTAAAAAATAGAGGAAATATTTATGATTATCTTTTTCTTTTTATCTATTTTTTATTTCAATTTTATTTAAAGAGGGAAAGAAAAGAGAGAGAAAAGAAGGAATTAAACAAGTCAATAGATGCTTATACAACCCTTCAATATGTCTAAGCTGGTTGTATTATATCAAACGGAATTGTATACATATGTATTCCATCTATACATAGTTATTAGTTTGTATGAATACGTATATATACATATATATACTCGTAACTATAAATATTAAAATAAATGTAAAAGCCTATATATGTATTTACGCCTATATTCCATTTAGATGACCAACGACTTTGTGCATTTTCTAATGCAATATTTAAATTAAATAGGTCATAATATAATATATTTTCCCCTTTACCTTCTACTATTTATTTTTATCTTGTTAAGCTATCCACTTTCGGTCAACCTAGTGTTAGGGTTGTGCTAAGGGACTAGTTCGTTTTGCCTCGATGAAAAGAGCGTCTTTTGAAGGGCTATAAATATCTGAAAGTGATATAACGAAACGGATAGGCGTTATTCAAATAGTATCTTTGGTGCTACTTAAAAATTAGACCTATTTATTTCCTCTTTATAGTAGCATATGTGATAAAAGTACTTTGAGTCTATCGTCAATCTTTCATCATTTTACCTAATCACTTAAAAATGATTCTTATCGTAATAAAAGAGTATAGATTGAAAAATATGTTATTAGAAATACGAAGCTTTTAGTATTAAAGATAATTAAGGAGGTCTCTCGATTGTCGCAGAACCTACAAAAGAACTCAATTATCCTTGAAAAGTAATTAATAAAAACAGCTATTATTATCTCAATAATTATTTCATGAAAATTAATTTTGTAAAAACATTCATTGGATTAAGAAGGCTATTTTTATATTATTTATGATGAATACTAAATATATATGTACTGTAGAACTGTAATCATCACAGTTCTACAGTATTTAGCAAGTCAAATACAAATGCGTTGTAATATCTTCAACAGTCAGAATACAGTCAAGCAAAACCATTTTCCGCCTTATTCGTTATTTTCTTCACAGGTTTCCAGTTAATCATCAAAGCCGTTTCTAGGTAAATAAAGCTTCAATCCTGAAAATTATAGTCAAACTGAAAATTGATTAGTTTATACCAAAAATAACTATTAAGCGTTTGGTATTTTAGAATATACTTTACTATTTATTTGTTTCTTTTTTCAGTGTCTATTAATAGTTTATTGTGTTTGTTCCCTTCGAAAAAAATAAAACAGAAAAATACCAGAAAAAATGCTTATACTGTATGTACTTGGTTATCTCCTCACATCCTAGGAAATATGATTTTGGTTCCTTTAGGTTCTGTAAAGCCTTTGGTAATTGGAAGAAAATTACCGCCAATAAAGTCTTTTCTATACATGCAAAATGTCTTGAAAACTTATTGATTAATCTCTGATAAATCAGGTCATTTAATTGAAAATATATAAAATAGCCGTGGGTTCAACTGGAGAGAGTAGTGAAAAAATTGTTAAACTCCTATTGTTAATTATTCTTCAAAAGATTTTTTTTTTTTAAAATCAATTGAGAATAAATGAATTAGAGTATAATTAATATCGAGTTTTTCGTTTCTTCCATTTATCTTCATTAATGTATGCACAAACTATCTGTTTACAGTGTATCTATTTAGAATGTAGTTGTATCTAATGTATACACTATATATTGTATATATTTAATATACTATTATATAGTGTATCTAGGTTACTATAACTCTTTGTATCTTTAAATTATAGTATATATGTTATTGTTATAAATTACGTTTTGCATTATCTACGTGTAGACTAGCATGTATAGTTATATAGGTACAGTATATGGATATGCTTTATATTTATTTATCTATTTTATTTACTCGTTTATTCATTTGTTACATAACTTTTTCGCAATTTTTAAGTAGAATGTGATTTATTCTCATAAGGTGAAAATTTTTCCTACTTCATCGATTAGATCTTTAGTAATGAGCGTATTTAATTAAAAGAGAATTTTGTCGAGTACTTCTCTTTTTCCCTTAAAATCGATAATCGACAATTCGCCAACTCGAATGCCGGAATGTCTAGACTTATCTAATTCCCAGCAGACCTACGTATGTTGACAGTAATGGTCTTTGAAGGATTGATAATGTGATTTTTTCCGCGCTATATCTTCGCCTTTCGCAGAAAAAGTAAGAAGTTGAATAAAGGAACAAAAAGGCCTATGCGTATGCCCTTTTTTACGCCTTAACGTTTTCTGACGATTATTCTTTGATTTCTCTCAAAGGAACCTTACAAAGTTTCTTTTCTTTTCTTATCTTATTGAAAATCGCGTGAGAAACGGTCGCTCTACTAATCAACTATGCAAGACGAGTAGCACTGAATAAAGCACTTAACAAGGCGTCAACCATGCTAGGTTAATTGTAGTTGAGATGGTTGCTGTTTGTTCTGCATGATTTACAACTGACATAAGCTAATGGCTCTAAAAATTTTCAGCTTCGATTCTTCTTCTCTCCCTTGCCACCACGACACTCTCCGTTGCTTTAACTGGTAAGTAAGACAATTCATTTTGCCTATGAAGCTATTAACTATATTAGTACAAGTATGGAAAGTCTTTTTTTTTTTTACAAATATCTCAGTATTATGGTCGGCTGGGTTTTGTACAAAGTGACATCTATTAGGAAAGATGAAAAAGTATCTTATGCTTCCATCTAGTGAATGTTTTCTTCATAATAATAAATATTGCAACATTATTTTAAAAACATGCACGAGTACTTTATATTAGTATGTTATATTCTACTATAACGTAGATTGTACACATTAATATATATATATATATATATATATATATATATAAATAGATACAAACAAATATACAGACATCCTTTTGGTGTTTTCCAAATATTAAAATCTTCTTCTCTTCTCTTTTGTATATAAATTTTTTATTTAAATATAGCTACCTTAGGGCTTTTGTAGTCGCCTTAATGAGACACTAATCAGTAAGGGATAAATGAAATATTCATGAAATTTAACTAACCAGGTCCCGAAATTTGTCAATATTAAGCATTCACTTAATGTGTTACTGCTAGGAGTTAGAAACTTTAATTCCAATGAGATTTCCTTTTTTCCTTTTGACTATATTTAAAAATAGAAAACAAAGGAAAATAAGAAAAATAGACAGAAAACTTTTTATAGAAACACGACAACGTAAATATTTTTTATATAAATAAAAGAAGGGAAAAATATTTACAAAGTTGTTACATTAAATATATAAAACTAGCAACAAAATGAAAAAGTCTTGGAGAATCTCTCCTTTTCTTCTTTTTTTTTTAAGGTTTTAAACCTTAGGTAAATCCATTAAAATACTTTTATTTCACACGTAAATATCAAAACTACCAATATTAGTAATAAATTTCTTTTAGTTATTTGAGATTATGATTATATTGTGTAGAATGTCCGAAGGAAATATTAGTATTTCTGTCATATTCATCAAAATCTCTTTCTTTTTTTGTTTTATCACTTTTATCACCTTCTTATTGCTATCACCATGTTTTCTTTTTTCTTGTTTTCATTTACTCAGTCAATGCATCTTTTCTCCTTTTATTCCATTTTTTCTTTCGAAATGTACGTAGATGTGAGGAATAGATAGACTAATCAATTCTGTACGAAGAAAGAGGGAAATATCATATTTAGTTATTTGTTCATAGATAGAAAGAAAAATATAAAAGAGAGTATTTCCTTTCACTAAGTTGAAAAATTACTAAAGTTAAAAGATTTTATTTTATAATTAAAAAAAAAAACAATAAATTGAATGAAGTAAAAATAAGTTGAAGAATAGATAAAAAATATACAGAAGAAAAGCTTAAAAGACAGTTTATCTTCATGATTTAAACGTAATAAAAGACTTGGTTGTAAATCATCTTCGTCATACCTGAAACTAATTTTTTTTATTATTAATAAAACTATTTTTTCCGTCAGTTTCTTTCTTCTTTTGTTATCTTTAGCAGCTAAAGACAAAAATGCGTGTATGCAGTAAATATTTGCATTTGACGCATATGCTATATATAGCCTTAGTTTAAAATTAGTAGAAATGTATATAGTACACTATTTACTTGAATGGAAATAAATATATAAACTATATTGTTCAAATAGTATATTTAACGCTTTTGTATAAATAAATACATAAAATTCTATACATATGTACTTGTATATGGAGTATTTATAGATATTTAGCTAAAGTTTCTTTTCTTTCTATCCCATTAATGATAGTTTCATTAATTAATAATAGACAAACTCCTTGATAAATTTGAAAGAAATCTGTTTTCTTTCCCCTTGAAAAATGGATGTAAAGTGTAAAACATACAAAAGAATATGTGCAGGTAAAAAAAGGAGGCAGGGATGGATGGGGGGGATAGAGGTTAATTGACTTTAGAAATATCTTCTTTTAAGAAAATGTCTCTATCCCAGATTTTTTATAATAAAGCCGATTATATTATTTAATATATATATCAGCCTTTATTTTCCTTTTAGACCGACCACACGTCCGAAGACATTCGAATAAGCACCAAAACAGGATCCGCTCCGTTCAAACACAGGTTAGTTCGAGTAGGTCAAAGAACGGAACCGGAGATATGCCGTGTACAGCAGCAATTGGTCGAAAAAAATGTCCGGATGGTCGGTGTATATTGTTAAAGGCCTCATGTAGTAAGTTATTTAATATTTTAAGAACATGAATTGCTTGTTTATTAGCCATAGTAAGAGAAATACTGTGGGATGACACAGCATCAATTGTTACTTAGATTAGTTTATTGTCGTAGCGCCAGCTTATCAATTTCAGAACCTTTTAGTTGTAATGATTTACGACCATTTTACCCCCTGCCGTCTTTCTGCTTTCCAGGATGCAAAGTTGGAGATTACATGCAGTATTGCGAGAACTTGGATAAATGTAAACTGTATCATGAAAGCTGTAATGAACCCTGTCAATTGGAGACCGATGTCCCATGTCCAGGACATAAAAACCTATGCTCTAAGACTTTAGAAGAATGTCGTAAGTGTTGAAAATTTTCATTTCTCTTTCCAAAGTTTACACCATGTGGCGCTGTCTGTTGCTCCACAAATTATCCATTCAGGGGATGGGAGCCATTCGTCAATCGTTCCTTACATTGGGCGATTAAATAGAGGAAGGGTTAGCTTAAGGACCATATAAAAGTTTAAAGGTTTTAGGTTTGAAATTCATTCAATTATGGTTTCTTCTCTATTCTTAAGTAAACTCTAGATGAATAATCTAGATATAAATAAATAAGTGTGTGCATAAAAATTTATGTATAACTTATTCAAAGAAGATAAAAACGTATTAAATAGAAAAATACCGGGATTTTACTCCAAGAGTATCGTAATTTATTCATGAAAGTGGGTGTTCTATAACTTCTTTAGCTAATTCAGTTGTTCAGAGTAGATCGATAATGCTTTTAAGAATTACTCACTCCCTGATTTGAAACATACCCTATAAATATTTTAAACTAATTAATAATCAAAGTATTGAATGTTTAATGACTTTAAAGCTTTCTAACACTAAACTGTATTATTTTTTACACGAAAATAGCTATAGAGTTTAGATTTTCGCTCTGTATGAAGGTTCGTCTTGTATATTTGGCAGTTAAAATATTACAAATTGTAAACGCTAATTACCATAAAGGAGCATCTCTAATCAGATTTATATAAGCAGGCGTCTGCCAGTCCTTATTTGTCAACAGTATAGTCCTGAAGGCATTGTGTTTATTTTATGATCCGGTTACTCCTTGTTAACTTCATTTAGCTAAAGTTTATTTATAACGCGTCAACAATCGAAAGGAATCGAAAGTTTTTCTTTCTTTCCTCTTTTACTTTTTAAGAGAATAAACGATGTCTCCGTAAGTCGTCAAGGGAAAAAGAATAAAAATTAAGTTATATTTCATTTTTTTATCTTATAATTTAAACGCAATTTTTGGAACTATCTGGGGTTTCACTTTTTATTATATTCAAAAACAAGGAATTGATATGAATAGGAGAGAGGAAGAGAAGGGAAAAAAATATGAAAAAAAAGAAAAGGAACCGGTAATCAATCTTGGCATCAGGACGGTAGTGGAACGAGGGAAAAATTGATCTGGATAAAAATTCCCCATCTTCTGCCTGTCAATTTTTCCAATTCTCTCCACGAATTCCGGCGGTTTTTCCCTCATTTTTTACGGTAGCTCGAGAGGATTTGAAGATGTGAATACGATTTAGGAGCGGTGCGCTTGACTGATAGTCTCCTGCGAATGTCGGCTTTGTCAATTTTTGGACCAATTCTCCAGTTTGCATATTTTAGAAAGGAAATTTAAAATTCTGTATAGATTGTTGAGGCGATATTTTATGCTAATTCGTATCCATACTAACCGTTCCAGTCAATTTACAAGCTTCTGATTATTTGTCCACTTGACTGATCAACAACTTGTCGTTGTAGAGATTTCTCTAAGAACTTACCAAACGTGCCCAAATACATAGTGTTGACATAGTATCCAATTGCCTGAATTTACACTTGCCATTGGAAGTCTCTTTTTCAATTTAAGATATCAATGCTGAAGTAGGAAAGTTTCTCATACTTTTTCTCTCATTCTTTTCTAACTTGATTTCAGTAGGACTTTTTTTATGCCTAATTTTATTCACAATCATTACTCCTTTTGATGATTATGCTTGGTAATTTTGTCTTAGATCTTCCAATTTCTAAAAAGGAAGCATCTTTAGCAAGTTGAGAGGAATTCTGTCAAGTAAACGAAAACTAATAATATAAAGATTCGTTATCACAACAGTCTGATCAAGTATATTTCCACTCGAAAATACTTGTAAACTTTCAGTCGTATTCTACTTTTTTTAAGAGCAGAAATTCGTACTACAAACACCAATTAATATACTGAAACTAGCAATAATGTATAGACCAAATATTGCCAACTGGCTAAAGAATGTTTCTCCAATTCCACCTATACACTATCCAACATAAAACGCCTGAAAAAGAATGTATATATATATATATATATATATATATATCCTATAATGCTCATTCATTTTAAATGTTTTCAGTACCTTGTGACAGCACAAACGGAAATTAAAAAATCGAAGACGGGCAATAAAAACTAATTACTTGATAATTCCTAAAAGAGCGTCTATTTAAGTAATCTTATTCTAACTTTAATGCTATGGATAAATTCGTAAAAGTTTTAATGAAAGCATCCTAATTGGCTATTAGAATCGATTCTGTTCATTCATTAAGTGGCTTTTTTCTCCCTTTTTTTCTGTAAAATTAATGCTTTTTTTTTGATAAAAAAAGTTTTAAACTTGTATAAAAGATATAAATTTATATATATATATATATGAGTAACACATGGAGAGAGAAAGAGAGAGAGAGAGAGAGAGAGTAACTATATATATATATATATATATCTTTTCTATAGTTATTTTTAACTATAGATTTAGAAAGTGTACAAAAACGTCAATATATTGTCGCCAACCGCCTTAAAAAACAATTATTGTTAAAAATTTAAAAATTTTACCATTAAATCTTAATTGTTTAATTATTTATGTCTTGTAAAAAAATGTCAATAGTATATAATATTGTCTCTTATTCTCTTTAATATCTTTATTTCATATTATAAATCAAGTAATATATCCAGTATAAATACATATAACTGTATATACAGTACATACTGTATATATTAGTATAAATGTATAAATAGACGTCCTTTTTGTATATTTAAAATATGTACTTATATAGATACATTTATTATGAATATGAAAAAATAATAAAAATGAATGAAGGGAACAAGAAATAAAAAACAAATTTAATATAAAAAGGTGGATACCAAAGAAACATAGTGTATAATTGTTTTATATAAAAATTGAATATTTCAAAGAATAAGGAAACAATAATAACAATAATTATTTATAAGCCTATATTAACCCTTTATATTTAAAATACAACGGAAAGGAAGGAAGATTATTATGTAATGGTATAAATATTTAAAAGTAATTATAAAAAGTGTTATATAATAAACATAAAATATGCTTTTCATTTTATATATAAAAAATCGTTAAACCTCTCCCCCCATTACACTCCTATCCAAACTCCCTCTCTCCCTTTGACCGATAGAAATTGTAAATCCTTCGGAAAGGAAGCCAATAATTACTATAAAAAGAAATTAAAATAGATAAGCGGAAACTCTAAGTGCCTGTAGTCATAATCGAAACTATCAATGAAAGGTTCGCCTTTAAAGATAACTGAATCTTTTTCCCATTAAGAAATCAAAATAAGACCAAAAGTGGGAAGGTGAGATAGCATTGCAAGTTAGTGTAAGGTAAACTTTGTCGTCTTTTTTCCTTTTTTCTTTTGTTAAATAGGAAGAAGAAGAAAATTGAAAGAGAGATGGAAAAATCGAATGACGTCAAAGGAAAGAGAGGGAATCTCACGCGAGCGAACGTTTTATTAGGTCCTAATTACAGCTTCGGTTTTTACTCGGAATTGTTTAAGAGCCCACTAACATGCTACTTTTTTGTTTGTCCAAATTTCTTTTTGCGCCACCTAAAAGAAAATACTTAAGTAGCATTTGGACAAATGGAAGGCGACGTTGCGCGCTTAAAACCGTCGGAAACGGGTAAAGTTAGTTTACCTTCCGCTCGCCTTCCGACCGCCTTTCGATTTTTTTCCCAGCTGATCACGTGATAGGGCCCGAGAAATTTTTCTCTCCGCAACCGGTTAACCTTTAGACCAATCGATATAGTGAGACTTTTTTCGAGCTCGTCACTTCACTGTTAGAGTTTATTCATGCAGGACATTAGCTTGCTATTTTTATACACCAGGGCATCTGGAATAAAATTTGGTCTATAAATTTTACTCTCTTTTTTTTCAGTTTGTTCCGCGTCCTGAGTTTATGAGTATTTTCTCCCTTCGGCCATTTTAAATTATTCCAAGGTCACGATTAGTTTTTTTTTACTCCCTTCAACATTAAATATTGGTACAAGTCAACTAATTTTATAGAAGAAAGAAACAAGTTCGAAGAATCTTTATATAGAGTCTATTTCCATGATTTCTTACGTGACAGCTTATTATCTTTTACAGAATTTGACACTATCTTTAACTTGCCTTTTTCCAGTGTCGAACGCATGAAAAACTTAAATGAAAATGATAGAGGAATTTTTCTATCAGTTTTAATGGCTTTGTTTTTCGACAGTTTCAGTCTATCTTTCCGTTGCTTAACAACATTCTTTAGGCTAAAGGAAAGAACTTTATAGGAAAAAATTCTTAATAAACTCGCATTTCTTTCATATTAATTCCCTCCTTTCATTTATCATTTTAATTACATAATCGTTACATTCCGTTTCAGTTGATAATTAGCTATCACGTGACTGTAAAATTAATCCATGTCCGTCTGCCAAGCGGCTATGATGTTTAGTCAATCAATTTAGTTAATATTTGCCCGCCCGAACGAGTATAAATTTATTCATGTAAGCCTTCAATAGCATGTGCATATACAGAACGGCGTGTGTGTACGTTTTGCAGTAGATTAATAATCCTTTCATCTTGCTTCGTAATAAATAATTATTTATGATGCCCCTAGAAAGCTCCATTCAAGCTGAACGTTAAAAATTCAAGCTAATATAATTGATAACCCTTTTCCCTATTATTTTACCTAGTTTCCATACAGGGAGAAAAAGCATACAAATTGACATTACAAAGATATTTTTACAAGAATAAGGTAAAGATATTCTTAAAAAAGGAAAGGACACGCCTTCAGACATCAAAATATACACTACTCCTTTACTAAAAATAGAAGTTTACTAAAAATATGCCTAAGTAGAAAATACCTTAAATAACACTCGACTCTAAATGGAATGATCTTTTATCAAGCGAAAAGCTAAAAAGAGCAGTTTCATTTCCTACTAAAAATGCTTCTGAGAAAGGCCATGTTTTTTTCTAAGCCACCTGTAATTCCTATCTTACTGTACTCCTTTTTATTTGCTTATTACAAGTTTATTGGGAAAAACATAGAACTAACATGTCACTAGATAAGAGAACTTATTTGCCTTAAAGATCCCTGTCTATATCTTTTACGTTACACAAGAGAGAAATATCCCAGGCGCAAAAACAGATGGTTTTAACTTGGATTTACTGACAAACCTCCCAAAAATCTCTTTCATGTTTCCAACCACCCACAAAAACTACTCATCTATCGAAAAAAAATTTCATTCCCAATTGGTTCTTTATTTAACTTTAAGCCTACGTGTGAGATTGATAAAAAAAGTATAAAGATTATGTTTTATATGGGAAAAAGACCA
>CAJFCJ010000007.1:154108-243539 GCA_904063045.1 Dimorphilus gyrociliatus
CAACAGTACTGGATGGGAAAGCAAAAGCTTCTTTTGATCTATTTATGAAATCTAGGGAATCTTTGAAAACATATAATGAAAAAAAAATGTAAAAAGACAAAAATGGCGTTAGAGTGTTCGCGCTATACTCTTTAAACACGGAAGATAAATGTCAATATTGACTTTGGAAATTGCGGTGCACTGAACACGTTTCGATTCTGTTTCAACGTCCGCCCATCTGCGAAGCAGGAAATGAAAGATTGCGTAATATTTCTGCTATAAAACTATATGAGTAGATAAATTTTCCTTCTCATTTCCTTTTTAAAGAAAATTTCCTTGGACTAGAGAACGGTTAAATTCCTGCTCTTTATTCTTACCTGTTCTAGTTCCCTATTCGTATTCTTTAAACTTTTATACCAATTAGACTAAATAGATATTTCAAATTCCAACTCTCCCAGCAAAATTCATTGAATTGCGACAGATTTTTTGATAAATAAAATAATACACCAAATTTAGATGATTTCCCTCAGCCTTTTTCAACATTTGCATAAATTAAATGGAAAAGTATCATATATTTAAATGAGCTAACGCGCCATACAATCTTATGAGATTTCTCTCAACCCTCTGTCTATCCTTTTTCTCATTCTCTTTCCTCCCCTTTTAGCCATTTCCACTCCCCAAAATAGAATCTTATTAAAGGACATAAGATACGGAAAAAAACTTGTTTATATATACTGCATATCTATATATGTAAATAGTATAAAATTTATATATTAGTAATATAAATATCTAAAGTATATATTGTATATATAGCGTATATAGTATATAGTATATAGTCTATATATACAGTATTTATATATATATATATATATATATACACAAAATCTAACACCGATAGCTGAGTTCCAACTTCCCTATGTTTAAGTTAATAAAAGAAATTTTTGAAGTGAGTTAGTTAATTATTTGTTTCAAATATATCCGTAATTAAAACGAGAGAACAATCGATTTTTACTACAGGCTTCTAACGACATAGTAGCTGTAAAGGAGGCAAAATTTTCGGATAAAGAGCCTGATATTTTTTATCTTGCTCTCTCAGGCTTACCTAATGCGTTTAGCTGTAATTGTTGAAGAGAAAATTATATGCCAATCCTAAAAAAAAGGGTAAAAAAAAAGAATTTCTGATATACTGCATCATTTTAGTCAAGCCTTAACTTTACTTTTTCTTTTTGTTTAATTCTCTTGCAATAAAAAATCTAATTAATCTAATAAAACAGACAGCAAATTAAACAGCCTTTACGTTTTACTGTTTGTTTTTTTTTCTATCTCTTTTGTAAAAACAGATCTAGTTTATTAGGAATTTGTGAAAAGAGTTCTTGGATTTGTTAAATTTTCTGCCATGTTCTCTCAGCCTGATCTAATCCGCGTAGCAGTGCATTTAGTGATGCCTGATAGCTGGTAGAATAGTCAGGACTTAAAAAAAGAAAGAGAGATTGAGAGTAGCAAAAAGTAAAATACAAAAGAGAAGGGGTAGGGAGTCTATTACAATAGCATATGGTGACGAATGGGATAAGTTGATACTGAAGATGAAGAAAATGACTTTGGAAGTATGGAAATAAACTTAGTAAGAAAAAGAATTAAGTAGTATTAATTACCTAGAAATGGTAAAGGATACGCTTTTAAAAAATAAAAAGACCCTTATATATGATTAATCAAGTCTGATTTTATGGATATGGAAGAAAGATGACTTTCCCTGACCGACTCTACTATATAATATTTATCATTTTTTGTGGAGTGGTTTAAATTTTTTCTGTTAACGTTTGTATTGTTAAAGGGAATGTTTACATTTATAGATCTTATGAATTGTATATTAAGTACATATCGATGGGTTCGCTGGGGGAGGCATAGTTATTCGAAGATCCTTTCATACGAAAGTATAGATTTCTATAAACCTATTGATTGTTGCAGGGGTGATCGTTTATAGATCAGATCCTGTAATTGTGCCAAAATCGACAATGAATGTAAAGGATGATATCTTAGATCTATTCATTACAAACGGAATCAAATTTTTCTTACATGTGTATTGATGAAATCATAGTTTACTTAGCAGTTGAACATAAAAGATGTATTGTTTCTGTCCTTTCCGACTAGTCATTGAACGATAAAAGAATATATGAATGATAGTGTAGTAGCTAATTACTATTGTTGAAAAGTGAAATGAAAAAGATACCGGAAGCGCTTTAATCTTGTTTTGAGAAAGTAACTCTGTTACAAGCCTGGTTGTTTTTTTTTTGTTTTCAATAAGGATTGAAATAAGAAAACCCATTTGTGGTCCAAAGTGTATAAAATAATTAAAATAAAATTACTATATTCCCGCAAAATTCCCTTTGGGCACGCAATTTTTATGTATTTTTAACCTTTTCCATGGAAATATATTCCAAGTTGGTCCACTTTCATGCTAGTGAAGCTAGATATTGATTTTACAGATATAATTACGGGACTTTTCCGCCATTGACATTGTAAGAAATAGTCTCCAACCCTCCCTCCTCTCTGTTAGTCCACCCTGTTAATTTCTCACTCTCTAAGGATAAATAATCTCCCTTTTTCTGGAGTAAGGGCAATAAGCAGCTATTCGATCATCCCACATCCCAAAAGAACTACTAAAATTAATGCAGGTCTATTTAATATTTTAGGTCTAATCTTTACCGATCGAAATTTTATAATTTATTACTTAGTTTATAGTATAATACTATCCTTTTGTACATGCTATTGGTTAATTAGTAAATTATGGCTGCCTTCTAAAAGGTTCAACAAGCCTTTTAATGCATATATGCATAATTACAACCATTAAGCGGAAGATAATTGGCCTTTATAATATTCTTGATACACAAAATCATGTAATCAAGCAACCTATTAAAAAGGAATTTGATATATTAATCGAAATTAATTATCAAAACTGATAAAGAATAATTTTAAAAGCGTACTTGAAATCATTCTCCTTAAATATCATAATTGACAAACATTAAACACTTTTATTCTGTTTTTTTTCATTTTCACTTTTTTATTATGAAAATCATAAAATAGAAAATTATCGACAAGTTTGTTTTTCTTTTTTTTTCGACCCTAGAATAAATGGGGTTAATTGGAAAATTATCGACTGAATACAAAAGGGATTTTGGAATGTTTTTCCCATTGTTGTATTATTGTTTATCTTGTTTTCGTTTAATTACGAGAAAGAAAATAAATTAATACTTATAAGTAAATGATTTTGGCAGAGAGGCCAACGCAAAGAGTAAGGGTATAGAGAAGAGGTAACAAGGGATAAAAATCGAGTATATGTACTATACTGCAGTATATTCTTACGTTGGGAGACGATCGATAGAAATAGATTAAAAGGTTGCCACTGACGTAATTGATAGGCATAATCTACGATCTAGACGAGGAAATATTATGCGTCAGTGGCATGTTTCATTTGGCCAAGTGTTTTTTTCGCCATGCCGATAATCGATGCATATTGATAGAGTTTGATAGATGACTTATTAAAAACCGTCTAGTCAGCGTATAAATTGAACCATTCTTTTTAAAAAGCTGATAAAAATAGGCGAAATAAAAGCACTAAATCCTTTCTTTCTTATCCTTCAACACCGTTTTCTCCTTCTTTTTATAGCAAAAAGTAAAAAATAGTAGAGGCAAAGAGAAAAATGAAAAAAAAACAAATTAACGTTCCGTCCAGTCAAATGAAATGAATTATGGAGAAAAGGAATAATAGATAAACCTATCCAAAATCCTTTAACGTTGTCGATTCAATTAGGAAAGGATATCATGCTATAAAAAAATTCATTATATGGAAAAATACTAAGTATTCATCAATTATTTCATTTTGATCGGTAAAATATTCCTTCTTTCAATAATAGTAGCATAATACTGCAAATATTGGAAGGTTTTTTTAAAGTTTTCTCAAAGCAAGACATTTAAAAAGCAAGTTTAAGTGTCTAGACAATCTTTTAAATGAAAAAGTATACGACATCGCAAACACAGCATCACGCGTTATCCTTCGAGTAAACTATTTAGTATAATGTTTTCTCAAATTAATGATGGTTCTAAATGGCATTTATCATTGGATGTAAGAAACAGTTGCAAAGGGGAGAAGGAGAATGAACGAAGAATGAGTAAAATTGTGAAATATACCGACGGTAGATAAACGCTAATGAGGGTCGTCAGTGACGTTCATATTCTTTTAGTAGAATATTTTAGAACGGAAATAATTAGAATAGCTTTTAAGAAAAAAGATCCTCTCTAACTGTACTTCACATTTCTCCTATTTCACTCATGGAAAAGAGCAACTGTAGGGACCAGAGAAACGAAAGAAAAATTTATTTTCGCTAATAAAATTAACGACCAAAACGATTTTACTGGACGTTGTGTAGGAAATCTTGTACGAAGGATGGCGTTAAAAAAACTGACGCCTAATCGATGGGGGAAATTCGCAATTTCCGTTCGCGTAAGACAGGGGACGACGGAATCGAACAGCGTTGAAATGGACGCTGGTCAGGCTCGACCGACTATTAAATTGTTCGAATGACGCTGCTGTGTCGGAATTTTGTTAAGTGAGTCGACCTGTTTGACCCCTGCTATGAGAGGAAAGGATGAGTTTTTTAGACTGGTAACCTATTGACGTTCCAATGATTACGGAACCCCATTCGATGATACAGCTGAATGACTATTGATGGACCAACGTTTAGGAGTTTCCGATTCATTAACTGTATTTCAAAAGTTTCTTTACATTAAAGAAAGTATTGAATAGAGATTAATAATTTGATATAAGGGAAGAAATGAAAAAAGAGGATTCCCTCAAAAAAAAACCGAAAATAAACAAGGTTATAGTTCAACCTCATCTATATATCTCAAATATATACATCTGTATATATATATACACAATAAACTATAACTAATAAATATAGCTTATAGACGCTATTCTTCCCTGAAAGAAAAAAAAATGGAATATTTTCCAAATTTCATCGATTTTACTAGGACGGGGCAATTTCGCAACTAATTTAATTGTTACCATAGAACCGTACGTTGAAAGAAAAAGTAAAAGTATAAAGAAAAATAAACGAACCAAATTCATTGCCAATATGTTTTAACGATCCTGTCGTTGCCTTAAATTAGTAGTATTCATTTTGAACAACTTTAATAATTCATTTTTATTTTAACACTCTACTTCTATCATTCAAACTGTTAAAAGGATCTTGTTTTACATTCTTAAATTAAGATACTTAAGTACAAAAAATAGATAAAAAGATTAAAAAGCCCTAGAAAGCTATTAGAAATAAGAGTCAAAGATTAATTAACACTAAATCAATCAAAAATTTATAGATTTCTTGCATTTCGATTCTTATTAAAAATAAAATAAAAAGTAAATTAAAGAATATTGTTTCTTATCAATAATAAAATATATAATAAAAAGGATTTGTTATTGCTGAAATTATACTTAAAAATCATTAACATTTGGCGCTTAATTATATAAAAGACAAATTACGTGAGTGCATAGTTTACTCAGTATTATTCTATTAGCATCACAGTAAATCAATGGTAGCAATTACAGATAGTGCTAGAATGAATTAGTGTAATTCAATAAAATAAGAAAAGAAGACGATGAAACAGACCAAAAGGTATAAAAACTTAATGAATAAGTACTATAATTATACATTAATAAAGATATAGGACATTTATAACATCAACATTTCTAAAAAACGAAAATATAATGTTATATAAACTATATGTGCATATATATTTTTCTAAAAGGTAGAAGATATGCATTGTGTACGCTTTATGCTATTGACTTTACATTTACCACCCTATAGAATGATGATAATAAGGTAAATTTATTTGTATATTTCATATTTTACTAATGAATTAAGTAGGAAATTAACGTCCAACTGTTTTGGGGCTTGCATAAGAAATCATGCCAACTACTTTATATTCTTCAAAGTTTAATTAAAAAGGCACATGATGTAGGAGATATAATATCTTTTAAACAGCTAGATATTTACATATATTGATTTGAATACTGCAGATTATCAGTAAATAAATATATATATATATATATATATATATATATATATATAGATAATGAGGAGGAAAGAGGAAATGAAACATCAAATGTTACAAGCAATTGAACGGTGTAATAATTGGAAATTCTCCCCAACCATATATTTCTGTTACGTTTTTCCTCTATTTTTTATATTTGATCGTCATTCTCCTCACCTAGATCTCCTGTTTTCCTCCTTATTTTCCCTAGATCATTCCAATTTTTCGTTCTGTCCGTTGTGGACTTGTCTGTTTTCGTCTATTTAACAACGAACAAGCGTGAGTTAGCATAATTTTATAAGGGAAAGGTTAATTGAATTTTAAAAAAGACACTCGTCTTTCTTGAAGTCCTGTCAAGAAATATTTCGAATGATATGACGTATATAAAAGCTTTTATATTCATTCCCCTTCATCTTTCTCTCTCTCTCTCTCCCTCACTCTCTCTCTCTGTCCCATTCCAACCTCTTTTCTACGTAAGTACTCTATTTGCATATTGCAAACAAGAAAAAAATTCAATACAATATTTTGATAGAGAATGTATATGGAAAGATAATTTGCATGGAAACTTTATATTATAGATATATAACCTTAAATTCTTTATGGTCCTGTCTTTATGACAATAATATTTAAGTGAAGAATAGTAAAACGTAGCAAAATATAAAATAAATTTGAATATTTATTGTCAGAAAAGTAAAGAAATTATAATAGAAAAAGAAGGGATGCGAAAAACTGGTGCGAAAATGTCACAAATTAAGTCGAAGACATTAAAAATTTATATCTATACAGCGCTGTTAAGCATGCAAATTTACAGACAGTCGATCGCCTTTCCTATTCTTCCACATGTATTCTTTGTCCTTTTAAAAAGAAAACAAGGAACGGAAGCGTTAATTTTTAAAATGGGGGCAATCGATATCCAATTATAACGATCTTAGAACGGCTTACTAAGAAAGAGACTATTCTACCACCTTCCCTATATAGATTTCTCTTTACAATTCTCTTTTATCTATTCTTATTTATCCCACACTGACCAATCTATTATTAAAAAATTCCGAAATGATATTCTTCGGAAATATTGAATGAAACTTCCCGCTTTCCTTCATTAATAAAATAACATATATTAATTTTAAACATATACTATTACTTCTAAGAGCTTCATAGATATTGAGAAACTTTTTATTATCTATTTGCCCCTTTAATTGTAATAAGGAGACTTACTTTACCTTTTTTGAAAGTTAGATCAGCCATTAGGCGCATTAGGGGCACAATTGCATAGTAAATTCACTACATTAAGTATTAGAGTGAGTGGATGCATGTGAAAGAAAGGAATAGAGAGCCAGATGAAACTGAAAGAAGGAAATAGCATTTAGAAAGGATTAGTCAAAGAAGGGAAGGTATAAAGAAAGTGAGGAGGAGTAGTGAAGGATTTTAGATTTAACTTAAATAAAAACATATGAGTTCTAGAATGTTCTTCGTGTAGCTTAACACACGTTTTGCTTGAGGATAAGTTTTTACTTCTCCTCCCTTAAACTGCGGAGAAATGGCTTGCAAAGTGCTTTTGAAGAAGCGATGAGTTTTACCCGAAGTAGATTTATGTTGTAGTGGCTTTGAAGGCTATACGTATTTTTATGCCTCAGCGAATCTTCTAATAGGACAATAGATAGACTATTTATCTTCTAATTTTATTTTTATTCTATCCCGTGTGGAGTCGACCATTCTTTTTTTCATTTTTCCAAGCGTTTCCAATAGAAAAGTCTACTGAAAAGAACAAGAGTAGAAAGTTCATTCGCCTCTTGTCATCTTCAATAGTCCTATTTTATTACTATTTCATAAGAAGAATTGTTATATTTATTGGTATATATATACCGTAAATTCTATTTGAACTGTCAAGCGAATGTTTTACTTCAAATTATTTCTTTTATTGATTACAAAAAAAAGAGATTGCGAGAAAATAACAAATGACACTCCTTTGTTCGATCATTTACATTATCTCCGCTTCTTTTATAACCAATTGTTCCTTTTTATCTCATTTTATAATTACATTTTTAATATGATTATACATATTTCTTATATTTCTTAATGAATTAAATCTGCAAAGAACCGTTCATTCAATTCATTGTGTCTATTTATATATAGTATGCGCTTCATGTATAATGAAATTAAACGCTTTAAACGCTATCATTAGTATATACAGTTTATATATATATATATATATATATTAGGTACGTTGTTAAATGTGTAAATAAATTAAATAATCAAGGACTATAAAATATCGCATTATTTCCATATGTGACAATGATTTAATATCGGATTAACCCAATCCTTCTTTGAAGCAACATAAACGCGATAAGCAAGACTACGTGATGAAACGCTAACTGAGTAATACAATATGTGGTCAGTTATAGGATTCTATATATAAAACGCTATTTCTGTCATCATTCGATTTTCACTTGGAAAAACCAAGATTAATGATATCGGATGGCTACGTGATTGGAAGTTTAAACACCAATAATTTATAAACAGGAAAAAGAAAATATGCATTAAAAAATTCGATGTCTAGATAAAAAAAAAAGTACAGTAAAATTGAAATAGATATTGTAGACGCTCAGGCGTCACGCAATTCTCCAACGAAAGATAGACATTTTTTTTTCTTTTCTTTTTTTGAGGAATGAATTTATTATATTATTCCATTCCTTAGATAGTAGATATTGTAATTCTTTAATCGACCAAGAAGGAGAATTCTATAAGAAAGTTTATTGAAATCAAGCTGCTGACGTTTCCATTCATTTAAACTATACAATGAAGCCTGAGAAGGTGACGTTGTGAGGACGTCACTTTCCTTTCGTCTTAGCATTCTTTTCTATACCATTAATGCTTTTAAAAAATCTGCAATAAACTTCTTGAAGTACATCAGTTGCCGAGAATATATTTACAATAATCTACCTATCTGAAAGAAAGCTTTTCGTTTTCTTCTTGCAAAGAATTGCAACAGGATCCTTAAAACTCGCAAGGAAAAGGATTCCATAATGCACTGCATTAATTTTCTTTTCTTTCATCACGAGGTTATCTGTTTATACCGTCCTTGGTCATCAATCAGATTCGCCATAATTAGTTCTTAAAAAAGTTGAAATATCATATGAATTTTACAAGAAAAGTTGGAAAATTCTCAAAAAATGATCTATTTAACGTTTACCTAATGAGAAAACATTAAAGTAACAAGGAGGAAAGTATAAAGGAAGAGCGTTTGTATACTAAAAGAGAATTTTCCATCATGATTTCCTTTAGAACAAAGGCGGAGTTATTAAATAAGGAAATAAGATAAACTAAAAACGGTGATGTTCTAACAGATAACTGACACTTAATTTCGATTCTTCTGTTGTTACTTTTTCTTTTAAACCATACAAATAGTATTTACATTAGGTTAATGTCTATATTAAATTTTAATACAATCGAAGATTAAATGTACTGCAACAAATACGCTAAAAGAAAAATTGATTTTACGTAAAAAAATCTTTTCTTCTTCTTTCTTCTACTTTTAACCATCATTCGTGCTACTCATAAAACATCTGTATGAGTAGCAACGCTGTTAAGAGAAGACAAGAAGAGGACTTGCAAAGCTTTTGTCCAAACCAGAACGAAGATCATCAATCAAGGCCGTAATTAGCAACAGCAGCAATTGCAATCGACTGCAAAGCTCTTCCGTCTCGATTCTCTTGTCAGATTTCAAGACAGACTTAGATTAGCTTTATATATATATGTCGATTTGCAACAAGTCGGTTTACGTATAATCCAAGTGATTGGTGTTCTCAAACTGGAAATATCGGATAGGCTAACTATCATATTAATTGCTCCCTGAAGAGAGGCAGTTGCACCTGGTATCATCCACAGACGCAGGTGCAGCATTATCCTTCAGATTCTTTGTTTTTGACTAGTAGCTGAATCTGCGTACAATTAAACCACCAAAGCGCCTGGTAGAAAAAAAAAGACCTTGCCCACAGAGCTGGAAAGCGAAGGACGCATGGGAACGTGATGTGCATACAATGGATACGGATGAAAATTGAAATCAGTGAAAAGGAACATCAACAAAAAGCTATATCGTTTAAATACTAATTTAAACTATACAAAAATGTATACTAACAAGGAAATTCCTCATATAACCATCAGTTGTAATAAGATTCATTTCTTGACGTTGATGAAGCAAACAACGGGAATTTAGAATAATTTGCATAATGATTAATGACTTAAAACTGGAAAAGTTTCTAAAATTTCCAATTAAAACTAGATTGAGCAACTGAAAAGCTCAGAACATCACGTTTTGGAATGTAATTGTATACAATTCCTCGTCTCAATGGTGCAACACCCTCTCTCCCAGTTTTCTTTGTATAGAAAATATCGTCTATGCTGATTAAAGCGTTCCTTTGACCTTCCAAGAATCGAACATTATACTAAGAAGGGGTAATTTTCAGCGGAAATGGGTTTTAGTATTCTTATCTCATTTGTATACCGCCTATAGTCTGTCAATAGGAGATAATTTAAAAAATTTCAACTGTCCCATTATCTCTTTGCAAAAATAAGAAAATGCATTACTATACAGTATATGTGAAGATAACCAATATCCTAGAAAGGAATTCTTCCGTGACAGATTGACTTACCAACCTTAAAAGGGTAAAGAAAAGAAAAAACTTAACTCATTTTCCGTAAACGTCTTGGGAATAAGGTCTGCTAACAAAGCAAATTGATCACGTGATGCAAGGTAACAAAAAAGAAACCCCCTAAATCTAGGAACCCATTTTGAATAATTCTTTGGATTTCCCTTCGATTTTTAACACATCTAGGTTAATTCTCCATTAATTTATTTTAACTCCCTCTAGCCCTTTCTGTGAAAAGAGAAATTCCTAAGAAGAATAAAAGAAAAGTACTTTTCAACGTTGGACCTAGACCTAGATTCTATAACGAACCGAAATAAAAGGGTAACGCTCAAGGGAGCGTTTGTTGGTAGTTCGATTCGGTCATATATTGCTTATAGTGTGCTGACGTGGCTAAAGGTCGGAGGGTTATTTGTCAAAACCTCGGCTCAAAGGCCCGCTAAGGGCATCTTTTGCATGAGAGGATCTTTAAGAGAAAAACAAAGAATAGCGTTTATACATTATACAAACCGCATACACAAATACTATATATATATATATATAGTGTATAGTATGCTGTTTCGTATAGTACTTCCTAATATATATACGAATTTGTACTCTCTATACATATTTATTATAAACAGAATCTATAACTTATTTATAAGTCAATGAATTTAGTTTTCTTCGCCTCTCTTCTTCTCCTGAAACTCAGTAGACTAGTATAATTGAACTTATTCTGCTCTTTATTCGCTAAGAGTTAGTTGATAAAATTGTATAAGAGACTATATTTCTGGAAGGTCGTAAACCTTCTTAACCTATTTTAAATTACTTTATAAGTAATCAAGAGCTTCTCTGCAATCAGTTTGTGAGTACCATAATCTCCAGAATTTATCCTGTTAAGGCGATTTATCTCCCCAATTGTTCATATTGAAAAAGCTAATAGTTTGTAATTAATAGATATTCACATTTAGCCTATAATGAAGCCTTTTTCACCATCTGAATCTGTTTTAATTAATCGAATTTAATATTCAATGAATTGTAGCTAAATATAAACATGTTTTCTCTTTCAAGCAAGACCAATTTTACTCTTCTATCATTTATTGATTTTTTCCTTTGATAAATACTAAAAAATCCCAATTACATCGAATTAAACTTCTTGCTATTAGATACTCTCGAAAGGGAAAACAATCAATATTTTCCACAAGCTATTTATATCTTTTTTTTCTATATACAATGTAAAAATCCTAATGATTTTATAAGAATTTTGTAGTATTAATAAAATAAAGGAAGAGAATAGTGTGCTAAAGAGAGAGAGAGACAGAGAGAGAGAGAGAGAGAAAAGAGAGTTAGGAGTGACATAAATAAAATACAAAAAAATACTTGTGAATAGTTTGATAAATAGATAAAGAGAAAATAAAGAAATCTTTTGTCAAGTGAATCGTTAGGAGAAGACAAAAGACACAATGTATAAAAAAAGGAACATATACTGTAGAATATATTATTACAGCAAACATTAGCACTTGTTGCATCCCTGTATATTTAGATCTTTTAATAGTTTTCTTCCCTTAACTATCATATTTTAAGTTATTATAAAAACTTGTAAATATATAGCTTTATTAGGATAAACGTGTCTATATTTAATATATTCATTTATCATATAAATCAAATACGAAGACGAACATCTACTTTAAAATATTCTATATATATTTATTGTATATCTATATATGTAAAATGTATGTTTATATTTGCTAAACGTACACAGCCACACACACACACATATATAAATTTATATATAGTATATTGTTTCTTTTGGTGTATGGCATTTCAACGACAAACATTAAATAGTAACTGTTCTATATATTGTATTTTCATCACATAGTTTCTTCTTTTATTTTCCGCCTTTTTAAGCCCTTATTTCTACGGCCGTAATACACCCACTGAATCACTGCAGTCGTTCGACTAACGTCATAATCAGATTTGTTCGAGTATAGATTAAAGCAAGACGGCAACCAGACAACCTAATAATATAAGTTTGACGTTCCATCGAGCCATTTGTACGTCACTGGTTTTTTTTGTCATTAAACAAATTGCAGTTAGTATAACATCTAAGAAAGATTCACGCATATTTATTGCAAGTACTAAAAGTAGGGATATTTTAAAACAGCGCCATCTATATATATATACAGTATATAGTAAACAGTTAATATAAATTTATGAATTTATATACTATACATACAGCACAAATACGTTATTCCTTATCTATCAGTTTTATAAATATAGTTAATAAAAGTTTTATATTATTTATGGAGCTGTCACTTTGGGCTGAACGACTAATCTTTGTAAAGATTCTCTGGTTAGAAATCCTGTTTAGATGAAAGGGTCATGCATGTTTCCTTATTTATATAAATTACTTTTAAATCACATAAGAGAAAATATTCCAAGAAAAAAAATAAAGGGACGTACCCATAAGCAGTATAATTATCTTAAAATCTTTGATGGAAAATTACACCCAAAATGTCAACAAATTACCTTAGATTAAGGTTATTTTGCCTAAGGTTTCAAAAAAAGCTAAAAAGATACAAGTAAAAGAAAGAGGGATGCAAACAATACGAACCCGTTGTTTCTCTCATATTTATAATTGTATATGGAAGTAGTCTACTATTAATCTATATAAAATACTATGGAAATATCAGAGCGAGATGGAAATAAGAGAAAAAAGGAGAAAAAAATTACATACGTACGGCCAAATTCGCCGCAGGTATAAACCTATTAAAGCACGTAATTAACGCGGGAAAAAATCCTCTTTTCGAATCGACTTTGATCGACCGCTAGCATTTTTTTCGCCTCCCACACTCTCACGGCCCGAATTCCGGCGAGATTTCATTTCTCAATACCCCTGATTGTCGAAGCCCATCATTACATTCAGTTCACAGTTCTCATTTTGACTAGCAAAATATTATGGTTTTTATTTTTTTCTTCAATGAAAAGTCTTTAGCGTTTCTATCATTTGCCTCCCTCTCTCTCTCTCTCTGTCTCTCTCTCTCTTTCTCTTGGCTAACCAACGGTAATTCCTAAATTTTATGTCAAATATCCTAGAGATACCACTACCACCCACTATTTCCTTATCATTTATTCTCTTTACCCTTTTCGATCCCTTGATATCTAATCGATGATTGATGCATTCTATTTTTATCTATTTGTATTGTATATTTAAAAAAAGAACTGAAAAGGAAAGAAACAATAAATATAGATTGAGTAAAAGGCAGTAGTGAACTAGAAAAAGGATAAACATGCTTCCTAGTAATCACTTCCGGTAAAGTAATTATGAAGTTTTAGTAACATATATTGGTTTTTATGAGATTAAACTAAATATACCTATTTCTTTTAATCTATTAATAGAAGCAAGGGAATTCATGACAATTTCGTCTTATAACCAACTCCCATCTTCTTAAAAGTTAATAAAGATATATGAATTATCATGGATATTGTTTTTTTATAAAAAAAACTGAACAAGTAGGCATTACATAAATGTAAAGTGTAAGAGAATAGGGAACAAGGATTTTCTATACATTTTATTAGAGTCTATATTTTTTTTTTTGAAGATTAAAAAGTAAACTGAATGAATAACTGTCAATAATTTAATCGATTTTAATCGATTTGTTGATAAATCCAAAGCACAAGCCGGATTTTCGCCTTTAAGGTTATTTATTGGCAATTCGACCCACGTAGATGATTGAATGTAAAAAAATGAATGATAAATATATTTTAGACTTTAAATATGGAATTTGAAATATAAAATTAAGTATTAAAATCACAATTGCGCAGGTATAGAATACATAAATGATGAAGTTATTATTTTAGGTCAAATTTCCCTTTTAAACTTAAAAGGTGTATTTTGAAAAATATGTCGAATAATTTTACACATGATTTTGTTCTAATACTATACAAACTTCAAAGTTGCCGCACTCTTTTGACATTCATATTAATGAGTGCCTCATATGATATGTAAAATGAAATTATAGTAAACGCTCTTTAAGGGAATCAACTAAAGTTATACACGTATTGTACATATAATATATATTAAAGACATAAAGGGAATAGTCAAACGAAAAATGATGATAATACAACAAACATTTTGTTATATAAACATGTTATTTATGTTATATCTCATTTTTCTTCCTCCCATCTATCTATCTGCAATTTCATTAGACTTCAAAAATGTACTCAATCATATTTTAATATAAGATAAACAAATAGAAGCATAAATACCGGACATATAATGTATATATATAAATAAGTATATGTATTTACAAAATCTAATATATATATATATATATATATATATCAGTATGGATTATACAGAATATAAATAATAAAGTACTTTAGAGTATTTTTTTATTATATAGTATTACTGATGGATCGTTTAAGAAAGAAAATTGAAGCTTCTTCATCTTAATTTTTAATGAAAAATAAAATGTTTAAAATTAGGAAATGGAAATGAGATTTATCTATTTAATATTTATTGCCACATTAGCAAAATGGGAAAGGACAAAACATAAGAATATAGAAGAATATATAGTAAAAATATACAAGTAAAAGGGAAAAAATAATAAATATAGGTAGATTGAGGTCTACAATTGAAGGAGGGAGATGGATGAAGAAATGATGGAATATAAAATATAAATCAATATTTTTATTTCATTTTCAACCTTTTATAACAATATTTAAAATATCTAAATTTTTATTAAATAATATCAATCATAATCTATCAAGTACCTTTGTATAGTTTAATTATTCATAAAATAGATATACAATACACATTAATTCCTAGATTCCTGTTTCACGTTAAATAAGTATTATTTTCAAATTCTTTGGACAAAGAGAGTATTCAACTAAGTAAAAAAAATAACAATAACTTATATTATTGTACATTTCCCTTAGATAGAAATATATAAGCAAGTTTATACATATTCTGTATATACAATTTATATTAGTATGTACAGTATATACTCTGTATTACTCTTATGTATTATTGTATATTTCGAAAACTTATAATCCGTATAATTAGACATGTAATGAGGTATTGGAAAAAAATTTTTTTGAGTAGTTTTCCACATAACTAGACACGTTAATTATCTCCAAAATAAATTATACGATACAATACCTTGACATTGTTAATATTATAATTAATACATGACGAAAAAATAGGTTATATAGTCCTATAAAAGAGGATGATAAATGCTAAGAAAAAAAAGCGAAAGCATGGATTACTAGATAGAGTTTTATATACACGCAAAAAATCGTAAATGTCATTTTCGACTATGCCTATATTTATTACTCCTATTTGGTAGGAAGAGAATGGGAAAAAACGCCTTAAAAGTACTGAATTTTATTATTATATAAGATATTATTTTTAAATAAAGATGTATAGGAAATTTTTATATTTAAGAAGAAAGAAATATTTTTCTTTCCATGGAAAAAAATCATATTTTTCCATGGAAAGAAAAACAATCACAATAGGTTTACTTTCCACCTACACCCTCCCTCTCCTCCCACTCTTTTCCAATAATATAAATAAAGCCCAAGGAAATAATGGCTAGAAGGTTATACTAGTTTGTGAGTATAAAGTCAAAAATGCATTATAGAAGATATTTAACAAGAAATTATGTAAAGAGAAGAAAGCGATCCATCGATACTTTTAGATGAATAATAAACGTATTTTATACATAAATATATTGTTACATGCTTATATTATACTATATATATATAGTATATTATGTAAGTATGCAGTATTACAAAAAATTCAGGTAACTTAATTACACTTCTTCCCTTTGTTAAACAACATAGCTTATAAGAAACTTGGGTACTTGCATAAATAACAGTCCTATTTTGTATTAAGTATACGATAGCCTCTATCCCGTTACATACTTTACCTTGCTTCTAAAACAAAAATCAATATATATACCCCTACAAAATTTACGTTGTACGATACATTTACGGAAGCGCAGTAAATGATTCTCTTAAGCTTCTTTGTATTAATCAAGCACTATATGTAAGTAAATATTCAGTATACATACACATATCTATATATTCATATGGTTAATTAAACGAAAAATTTGCCGCGGAAGGATGCTCAATCACGCACACATCCTTTCATATACGAAATTACTTAAAAAAGCTCACGTCGCCAAAACGTGCTTAATGACGCCAACTTACGCACGCCAAAGTCCAAAGTGGATGATCTTTCTTATCAGAAGTGAAAAATAATAAGTTCTCTAACGCTTTTAACTTTCCTGTTCTCTTCCCTTTTAACTCTCTTTCGTTCTGTCTATCTATCAATCTATTTAGATATTTATATATCTATATAATCTACTCATATATTATTATACCACAAACAACAACAACATATGCTCATAGGTATAGAAAATTTTTAATATTTTTGAATGTTCTTCTTTGGAATCTACTTATAAGTTTTGTTAATTCTTTTGGATGTTTTCTCTCTATCCGTTTTCATATTTCCTTCCTCCTCGCTCCCTCTACCATATTTTTTCTGCCAGTGTATGTTGTCTCCAAGCTTCTCCAACATTCCATCTAGTATACTTCTGGCTTTTCCCCTATAAGATATCCATGCAGGTATAAAATCAGCGATTCTTAAACGTATATTTTCTTTTTGCTGTGTCGCCATCTCTCGTCGTTTTTTTTAGTCTTAAAGAACATAACCAAAAAGAGAATGAATTTTATTGTTTATGTATATAGACTTATGTTGAGAATTGATGAGAGAATAAAATAATATTTAGAACTTTTGTCCATTTTTTCTGCCAAAGTAATAATGAATTTGTAGTTATTTAGTATATTTACTTTCATAAAATATTAATAATAAATTAAATAAGTCATGTTTTATTTTAGGGAATTGTTTTTTTTTACCAGCTCACTTTCTGCCTACTTTTTTTAATAAATGCCCTAAATTTAGTTTTTTTTTGTTTTTTTATAAAAACAAAAATAAAGCATTTTTGTGAAATTTATCGTCCTACCTTTTATAGTTAATGTGAGATGATAGATTTTTTTTTTACATGGCAATTACTGCCCTCTATTGCATTAAATTGAGGTTTTGAAATATAGGCAACAGAGTTAATAAAGGTTATTTTTTACTATTTGCCATTTAGAGATAAAAGAGCAAAACAAAAGTATGAAAACTTTGCGCAGCTGTACTTTTTACTCTTTCACAATATTATTTTCAATAACTTTTGGCCTTTTTAAAAATAAGGCAAAAGGGAATATTAAGGAATCAAGTGCTAGCTCTTTTCATTCATATTCCTTCTTGGAATATCTTTTAACCTCTCCCTTCTAAGTATCTTCTCCTTTGATTAGAAATAATAAATAAAAGATATGATTAAGAATTGGCTCAAAGAAGTCTTCAAATCATTTATAGAATATATCACGAAAATGATTTATAGTAGAAAAGTTGCTTTAGTCCACTATAGTAACTTTAACGATTTTCCTTCCCATTAATCAAAATGACAACTTTATTAATGTGAATTCGCTTTCTTTTTAAAGAAAAACAACTAAAAACCTAAACAATATCGTTTTTAATTGAGGAAGTATCTCCCAAAAGTGACTAACATAATTACAATCATAAATTCTCATGAAAATACCCTTTTAAAAAGTCAGACATATTATTTGCCTTTGATCAATTAATGAGAAGGTCTCTTCGTAGGCTTAAATTTAACTTGTTTGTTTGTTGTTAACGATTTTTTAGGAATCGTAGGGGAGGGTATTAGAGCGAAGGGTGGACCGCATCTAGAATAGCGGGCGGAGATGTTTTGAAGAATAATGATATTTAAAAGAGTGGAGTGGGTGGGAGATAAGGTATATGGGGAACAGAGAGAGAGAATGAAAAATAAAGATTTGTATTTATCCTGAATTTTTGATAGATTGCAAAGAATCTATTCCTTTTCATATCTATCTAACATTGAGAATTATCTTCTCAAGTTGATGTTATCGTGATGGAAATACCTATAATAATATCTTTTTCCATTAGTGAAATTAAATTTATTGTAAAAACACATAAAAAAAAGAAGCTAAACTTGTCCTTAAACTAAACAAAGTTTGTTGTTGTTTTCCGCTACGGCTGCGAAGAGATTGAAATAAAAAGAAATTATTGATATAAATTATATCCCTTTCTTAAACTTATGAATATTTATGAGACTAATAGAACTTGGTAAATAGTATTTAATACTTATTGACTTGAACTTGGACACTAAAAGTAGTAAATTAATATTAGATGTTTAAAAATGGTATTAAAATAAAAATTAATATTATTCTTTTGATGTTGCTCTTAAAAAATAAAAGAGAAAAAAAACCATACTTTTAAAACATAACAGCTATAAACATTTTCGATTTACGCTCGATTGCAGTCGCCTCTCTATTATTTGTAGTTCGAGACAGTAACGCTAGAATTTTGCGGTTAAGTGGCGCTATCGGCTGTCCATTATCTCACATTCGAAGCGTCTTATTGACTCCATCATTTTTCGGTTGGATGACGACGAGTTTTAACGCTACGACGCTTTCAGAAAATGAAAAGATATATACGTACGTCTGCAATATGTGTATAATATATAATGAGAATATTCTATATAATACGCTATTCTGTTTACCCTTACATGTTGTTTGTTTACATTTGTATTTAGATTTTATTTTGTACGTCTTTATCGACGTCTACCAAGCCTTATACTATTTTAATTATTCAGTTATACTATCCCTGAATTTTCTTTTCTCACTGTACTTTGCGAGAAAATATAATGACGTCAATCAACGATGCTACCACTAAATCAGTAGAAAAAATAAATATAAATAATTTATGAGAAGGAGAAAAAGTAATTTCTTTGAAGTTATAATATTCGAGTAATTTTTCTACCTTCTTCCACCAATTCCAGTAGAAATTTTCCCTTTATACTTGTATATATGGTAATATATCGTTGTTTTACCCTTTCTATATTTCTTGTTATTTCATACAAGTACAAAGATTAAGAGACAAAGCTACAACTCTAATCAGATTAAGCTCTTTCAAAATAGTGAAATGAAGAAAAAAAACAGATAGAAAAGGGAAAAAGAAGAGTATAAAAATTTTAATCTTGGAATAAAGTATTTAAAAATTGAAGATCTAATAACAAGAATGAGTAAGATGTTCTTCTTCGTCTTCTCCTTCTTCTCCCTCTTCTTCTTCTGTCGTTTTTTCTTTTCTTTTCTCTTTTTTCTTTTTTTTTATTCATCCTATTTTTTTTCTTCATGTATACGACTTACAAAGGCTAACTAGAATAGGACTAAATTTAGTTTCTTTTACGAGACCTTTACAACAATGAAAGAAGAGCAATCTGATAAAAAATTTAACATTTCGGATGCCGATAGGGAGCATTTTTGGAAATTAAAAATTATTCTGCAAGTAAGGCTTTTACAGAAGCTTACTCCTCATTTTCACATACCCTGGATATTAAGATACAAGTATTTATAAAAATATTAATATTTGATAAAGCTCGTATATGTCTCCCTGTCACTAAATCTTCCTCTCTTACTCTATTCATATAAACATATGTTTATACAACAAGTATATTATTAGGTAAACATTAGAGCATATATAGAATTGAAGAAATTTATAAATATATATATAAGTAAAGCAGATTTAGACCTTTCTTGTCTATTTATAGAATATATAGTGTTTAAAATATTTATCAATAAAAAAAGAAAATCTTTGTATATAAATATTGCTGCTAAAGTCTATTTTTAAAATATAACATCAATTTTATATAAGAAAAAAACAAGTCTTATGGATTCTCGTTCGAAAGCTGAAAATACCAGATTTATTAGTAGCTTGATCAATGATCTGTAAATTAATAACTACTACTCTATTTCGCTAATCAATTCAACTGTCATATATCATCAATTTTGATATTCCAATTTTCTATATAAATTTTGGTTTTTAAATTATGCAAAATCTATCTTTTTATTAGTTCCATCAAGCACGTGAAACGTAAGTGATAATCGTTTCTTTAAATATGTAAAAAGTCTGACGTCAAAGAGACGATGCCAATGAGCAAGTCTATTTTCGGAATATGATTAAGATAGGTGTTCCGTTTTAGGCCTATAGCAAAGGTGCGAGTCTCATTCTTGCTTTAGACACTCTACGTTTTCAATATTCTTATCCTTTTACTTCCCCCTCCTTGCATTAGAAAAAGAATGCCAACTTTTCATGGTTTGTATTTGCATGTTGTTTTCAATGCCACATTTAATTGCTACAGCGCAGATGGAAAAATTCTCAATAAGGTTACACCAACTCGTGGACGACAATAGGCTACTTTAACGTAATGTTGTGGTTTATAAATGACTTTTTAAACAAAAGGGACTTTCGGTCAATGTAATCGTATTTAACAGTTTTTTTTTGTTAGGTTCAGTCGGTAAAAATATTCTAGTGCTTTTTCTATCAAAGAGAAATAATAATTCGCTATAAAATATGATTTAGAAAGCTGACATTTTTCTGTGATATAAGTTGTTTAATAAGACTTCATTCGCAAAAAACAATACTAATACAAAGAAAGTAATTTACATCTCATGTTATTCAATGTATTGTATATATATATATATATATATATATATAAGAATATGTATGTATGTATGTATGTATGTATGCATGCATGTACAGTATATATGCGTGTGTGTATGTACGTCTATATGCATGCATACAATTTTTTATCATCTCTTTCTCCTCTTTTTATTTTCTCTTTCATTTGCTTTTTTTCTTTATATCCTTTCTTTTCTCTTAAACCTTCAATAATTTTCTTCCTTGTAAGTTTCTTACTTTACAGTTAAAGATAAAAAGAAAGCCTGTAAAAATTTTTTTAAGTATAACCAAAATAACTTTAACTAGAACAATTAAATGTATAATATGGCACTCAGTGAGGATGGGAGAAGAGGGGAGAGGCCCCTTTATTGTTGTTTTTTTTTTACATACAGAAATTAATTAAAAGCTTTAAATATTGATAGTATAATAGATGGTAGGTTATTAATTAATATTAGCTCTAATCAAGTTTATTACTTGTAATTCGAAGAAATAAGGTGTTAGAATACATACAATTAAGAATTTATTCACTTTCTCACCATTAAGAATTGGAGTATATGAATCGTGTAACGGAGAGAGGTATTATAAAAATGACTTGAAAATTAATATCATCTTTGAAAAAGCGACCTTAGTAAATTTTAAGAAAAACACCTTTAAAAATAGATCGCCTTTTTTTAGGTACAGTTTCTAAATCCGTCTATATCTTATACAGAATATAGATAGGTACTTACAAATATGAAGTTTCCGACTTTAAGGCTTAATTAGATAGGTGAAAAAATATATATACGTTAGTACATGTCAGAAGTGAAAAGATGTATTTTTATTCGAATGAGAAGTGGCTAAAAGCAATCAGAATATAAGGAATTGTTGTCTTTCGAAAACATCACGTGTCTGTTTCGAATCACTTCGGGGGGGAAGTCTTTTTTTTTTCTTCATTTCATTCTACATCATTGGTATAATTTGGGTTTGTTAATGGTAATTTAACGAAAGAAAACCATATGAATTATCCTTTATTCTTTTCTGTTAGACAAAATTCCATGAAAGAACCCCTCCTAAATTAGGTAATATTTTATATACGTATGTAATTACAAACATTTTCCGTTGTCAATGACACTGATATCATTTATTAGAACACTGTATAACATATAAATGGACAGAGAAAAGAAACTAATCATTCTATAATACAATCCCATATATTTTTCGTATTAATAAGAGTAATAAATTATTAGAAGAGAAATTGAAGAGAAGATTGTAATAAAACTAGCTCATATCGCAAATAATTCTTTCTAGGCACAGCTAAGAAACCTTTCCAAATGAATATCTTCTCCTACATATTTTTCTTTTGCTATAGAATATTTATAATAATGATAATAACAATAATCCATACTATATTTAGGTTAATACACTTCTCTAGTCAGAAAAAAAATCTTTATTACAAAAATTTTCAGACAACTTACTCATGCATAATAAATAAACAGCAATTTGTAAGCTACTTTATAAGATTCAATGTGTTTTGTTTCTCTCCTTTATTTTTCTCTTTATATTCTTTTGTCTCCCTTGTGAATCTATATTTCTATATCTTTCTTCGCCCCTCGTTCGTCTCCTATGTCTGTGCTTTTTCTTTTGGAAGTTTTCCTGCTCTTTTCTGTCTTCTCTGCAAGCGAACAATAAGTGATGGGGACGAGGGTAAAAAAAATACTCGATTTGAACGATTTCAATCTCTTAAAAAATCTTGAGAAGTACTAGACACTCCCCCTTGTAAAGAAAGCTACTCGAGCGTTCTTCTTAAGTTAAACTGTATATTTAATTTGTCATTAGGCCTAAAAACTAGTGGAATAGCTGGAGGAGGAAATCCTATTGTCCTTGGCATTCCATTAATTAATTCGTATTAATAATTAAGAAAAGAAGATAATTTGTATATAAGAAGGCAAATTAAACCCTATATGTACTCTGTCTATTCGTTTTTCCTATTTAACTTTAACCATAAAAAAATCCTACTAATTAACTCAATCTCATTGTAAATTCTCATGAGCACAGCCGTAAATTTGCATAGTAAATGTGGAGCTTGCAAGATAGCTTTCATGACTCCAAACTCCCCTTAGAGGTTTGTAGAACTCCCAGAATTCACCTTTGATTGAGTTCGACTGATTGAGTCGTCTTTTTTAACCGACTAGTCATTAGCCTTTTTCTTAGTTTCCTGTTTACGTTGGCAAAAAAATAAAATAGACAACGTTCTTAAAATAACAAACAGCATAATAGTAATATTTTATACATATATATATATATTAATATGAATCAGGCTATTTTTTCAAGTATCATTTCTAGACTTTGTAATTTTTGGGCAGTGTTTATGCAGTCTTTAAGACGCTTTATTATCAGGAGATCTTGAAAATAGAATATCTTAAAAATCATGAACATTATAAATTCTAGAAGAAATACAACTTTCCCTTATATATTTTGGTATATATATAAATTTTTATATATATATATATATATACTGTATATATATAGCGTACATATTGTATTTATTCCCATATATATATATATATATATATATATATATATATATATAAAGGCAAGACACTGCATTTTGCTGTCACTCTCCCTTAAGCAGGTGTATAATGCAGTCGTGTAAGTTATTTTTTTGTCTTTCACAACTCTTCCTCTTTTATTTCACTTTTGTTTCTGTTAACGTTTATATTAGTTCCTCTCTCAATTCTTACTGGTACTTATGTAAACATCTATGGAACTATGTCCGTTACGTTGTTTTTGTTAAATTTATGTCTTTTAAGGGCAAATTGATTTATTGGATATAATGGAAAACCATCTAGTACAAGCAGAGAGATTTTGCTATTAATAACAGCAGAGTCAACCTAATTTTATCTATACTTTATGAATAAAATTTAAGCTTATAATTAGCTAAGTATAGATTTATCAATTCGACATTTCTTTATAACATTTAAAGAAAAAAAATTGATTAGTTAAGGAGATTGTTTAATCTGGGTAATTCGTGTCATTTTATTCATCATATTTCGTAATTTGTAATTTTTTTCTTTTTTTTTTTTCAATAGATTTTTCATCAATTGAATTTCTTTCTTTCTTTTTTCCTTCCCTCTTTCATAAATGTTTCATTACAATAACATCAAAGTGAATTCATTAGCTCAAAATTTCTTCATTAGACAACAAAAATTAATAAAATACTACATTACGAATGGAATCTAGGCAGTTGGAAATTCTTCTCTTTTACCCCGTTCTTATTTAATTATCTGTTCGATTTGATATTTTATACAAAGAAAGCCGATTAATTTGACCAAGTTAATGAGAAAATCGGAGAATTTAGTGAAGCGTCACTTATTTTTAAGAGAATGAGTCTTTTAGAAAAGACGTCATTCGGTATTCTGGACATATTCTATAAAGGAAATATCGTTAAATCACGTTACTCCTTGTTTGAAGCCTGATATCATGATTCAAAGTACAATTACATATTCAATGACCTTCGTATATATTTTTTTAGGAAGGAAAGCAGCATTTCCCAGCTTATCGTTAGATGTCGCTTTAAGCCGATTGAATCTCTTAGGTAGAATGAATAGTTTATGTGTTTTCTATAAGATCATTTTTTATGTTAAGGATCGAATAGTTGAGGTTTTTTTTAAGGAGAATACTTTAATTAAAAGGACATTTACTTTCTATCTAATTAAGAGGCCATACAAACGTCACGAATGTCTTTAATAATGGTAGCAAATTGAAGAGAATTCCTCTCAATTAGGAGGCAGATTTTCTCAGAAAGCGGATAAACGGAAACGGGACTAACAGCGGTTTTATTTGTTTTATTTAGGCAATTATTTTCATTTTAGCCCCCCTTTAATGAAATATGATACAAAATAAAATAAATTGCACAAGTTTTTACGCATGCGCTATCGTGTAATTTGAAAGAAAAATTAGTTACAATTGCGCCATCTGCTGACCGTTTCGCAATCGGCAATGTGCAGAAATGTAGCGGTCATTGGGTACATCACTGGTACAATTTCTGGTAGCGTCACTTGAAATGGAGTAACTTTTTGCTTACCTATACAAGATGGCGATTATATAATCACAAACTGCGGATATAAAAACAATACACTTAAACATTTAATCGAAATTATGGATCCAGGAGATAGTACTCATCTTTATTATTCAGCAAATAAGAAAGATATTGAAAAGAAGGAACAAAACAAAAGTAAGCATACTGACAATGAAACTAATAGATTAAACCATCCAGATAAGAAATCACGTTTTACAAAACGGCCCTTAAATAAAATACGTAAGTCGGAATTTTGTAACATGGTGCGCATGCGCACGCATTGTTCTAAACGTTCATAAATACAGTGTAAAAATTGAAAGAAACAAAGATAATAATTGTTTTAGATTTAAAGAAAATTTATTTGAAAAGAATTAAGCTTGTGCAGGACAAAACGTCTCTCTCCATTGATCATTCTTTTTTTTGTTCTGAGAAAAAAATTCAATATATAGATCAGTCAATTTGCCTAGCACCCGGGTTAGATTATTAGAATGGAAGCTTGCTAATAATAACTCCAATAAATTATTCAAAGCAATTGCAAATATTCCATTGTTCAACGCTTGGCCGTCTTAGAAACGTTTTTTTTTTCTCCACACATTATTACTTTCAATGAAATACTTCGATTTCCGGCTGCCAGACGGGATAATGGCTGTTTTGTCAAGTTGTAGTGTCGTGTTCATTCATCTTATTCCTATCGCCTATGTTTTTCTCCGAAATCGAATAGTATTAAATCTCTATAGTGCATAAAGACGGACGTAATAGAAGACAACTGCAATCTACTGCAATGTATTAAGGGGCTAAGAGTATTACGTGCGTCTTCTGGGCAGCCTTTTAAAGTGCGTATTTAATACTTACTTAAAATAGCTTCAGTTTTATAAATAATGTATACTTCCGTCTGTAGGTTTTAATTGTTCTCGTGATTTTAGTTATTTGTTATATGAGAAATTTAAACATTAAACTCGATTATTAAAATAATTTCCAGTTTAAAAAAGACTATGCATTCTTTATATTCGAACAGTCGCTTTAAGGGATTTTATTAGACAACTACTTCCTTTAAACGAGAAAAAGGTGTATTTTGCGAGCGTGTACTTGTTTATAAGTGAATGAACTATGTATAGCGAGAGACAAGATATTTAAAATAGAAAAGCTTAAAAGACAAAATAATAGGTGGGAAAAAAAAAAGAGAGCTAAAATATATTTCTTTACAGTGCATTATATGCACGCAAGTTTGGTAGAATAATCACAGTTCATCCTTCCTTCCTCTATTTAACTTTGTTCTTAAACCCTGTACAAAAAAATCCCATTCACACTACCGTATCCAAACGTGTAATAGACCAATCAATATAACTTGTTAAAAAAAAAATTACTACCCCGCATGTTTATGGTCTACCGAATCAAAATCGACTATGTAACCAATGTGAATGAGCCGACTAACGAATCGGAATGAATTGCCTGTAGATTACATCATTTCCCTTCGTTTTTCCAAGATATTTTCTCCGAATGCAATTCGTAAATATTTCTAGTAAATAAAAAGAGAAATAACAAAGAAAACATCCCTTTATAATTTACCTGCATAAGCGAATAATTTAGTCTATTTGATGTTTAGCTTTTAGATTTTTTTTCCTCACAACAAATGCACACTTTGCAATATTTAGTTTTCAAATATTAATTTATATCTTACCTATATAAAATAAAGAGTTCATTAGCTCTTAGCTTTTTATACTTGTTGTGAAAATTGACAGAGAGAAACCATATTTTATTGATAATATTCTATAAAATATCTAAATTTAATATGTAATATCTTAAAATAAATTCATAAGTGATGTTATATTTAATAAACCGCACCCATTGTTTACAAATTTCACAATTTAATACAAGATGACTCAACTGTTATTGTCTTATTTAAAATTAATGGGATTTATTCTATATATTGTAGTCATGATAACTTATCTATTGATAATTCATAACAGCTCCGAGATGCGAGAAAGATCAAATTGAATGTCCGACAAGCGATGGCAGAAAGAGTTGCTATCCGAATCCCGACGGAAAAGGATGCCGTACGTATACAATTTACATATATTTGAATAATATTGCCAAAGAAAAGGTTATTTTATAAAAAGAGATAAGAAATAATAAGAAAATTTTGTTCTTACTTTAATTACAAAATCTTATAAATTATATTAAATCGTATTTATCTGTTAAAGAAAGAAAAAACACTCTCTTTTGTGATTAATTATCTGAAACAGCAAAAGGAAATATTGGCTCAAAAATGATTTCTGTTTTCTTTTTCTTACCATTAAAAGGAGCGCTGCACGCACAGATGCATTTGCAACGAAATTTATTGATTGCTTTTACTAAAAATGTGTAACTGGGAACTTAATAATGGGTCTTTAATTATCTTATATTTATGCAAATGCAGATAAATATCTATCATATTTGCTTTGTAGTCTAAAACTATTTCCGTATAGGCTATAACCAAAATTTTTCAAGCTTCAAATATCTTCACTTCCTTTAATTTTCCTTTATTACCGATTATACATGTTTAAGAATATATATATATATATATATATATATACAGTATATACAGTATATACTTTTTATATATGCTAATTCATGCCAATGACTTTAAATCCACGTATGCAGTATTATTCACGGCATATTATTCTATATGTATTGCATGGTCTTATACTAGTTTTTGGAAAGAAAGAGAATTCATCGATTATACTTTAGCCTAACAAATATGTGGCGTTACTGTATTATTATCCATTATTGTCGTGAATAAGGAACGGGAATTTCTTTCTATCACCTCTTCTCCTTCTCTCTCTCTCTCTTCCCTATTTGTGTGTCCTCCCTTTCTCAACGTTTCTTTCGGTTTTTTATAACTCTCTCCCTAATATGCATACCCTCTTATTCCTTTCTTTCATTACTTTACTTCCCTGGAGTAAAATTCGTTGACTTCTGTGTAATTTACTCCTCTATCTACCTACTTCAATTATTTGATATTGTAAGAAAGAGAAGACAAAGGAAATAAATTATAGTAGACATTAATTTCGTTACAGATAGAATAATTCTCTGTATGAGTTTGAAGGTTTAATTAAATCAGAATACTGCTTTAAACTTCTGCGAGGATAATTAATGTTAAAATATAAATGCAGTAAGCCTTTTAAAGAATATATGAATAGACTATGTACTGTAGATATACATATATAGATATATATGAGATGTATATATCTCAGCATATATACGAAACAACCTATACAATAGTATATATATAGAGAGGGAGAAAGTAGAAAGATAATACAGACAAAGAGAAGAATGACCTAACAGCGTTTCTATCTTAGTAGAATAATGTAAACATTACAGATACTATATGTATTTTTCAGGGATGTAATTGCGTTAGCAATAATAAATGATAGAGATAGTGTTTTAATCTACGCTTTTGGCTTAATTAGCTAATTATTTTGTAAAGGCGGGATACTAAGCTCTTATTATCATAGTATTTTGACAATTTCCTGAAGAAATCATGTAAAAAGAAGAAAATCTAGACAGCTACTTACTTATTTTCGTCTGGTAATACATTTTGCGTCAATGTCTTTAAAATTTATCATTACGTGTTTACAAGGACATTGAATGATTTTTTTTCCTTCGCTTTTCCATTTATCTTTTTCCTTTTCCTTATCCTCTGTCTCTCCCCTATCTATCTTTTTTTCTTCTTTTCTATCTCCATTTGGATAGTCCTAATGTACATCACTGGTATCATCTGTGAAATAGAGTGTAATGTTTCCCTTAGGAACTATGTAGTCAAATCTTTATTCTGCCGTATATATTGAAATTAACCTACTTTTTATACCAAATTCCTCGAGGAATGATTCTATATTTAAACGTATAAGGAATAAAATTTTCTATTAGTCTGTATGACACAAATTTTTTGAAAACTGTACGCTAGCTTTGTGTAGTGAGATAATAAAAAAACAAGTAATACAAATTAATCATGTGACCTTTTGGTTTGTTTTCAAATATCAAGTTATCAATTATAAGAAAGTGATTATTATATTCTCTGAAAATAAACGATATAATATCACTCAAGAGAAAGGACGGAATTTTTAATCTTTTTATTTACCTAAGGGAAATATGTACATTGAACTTAACAGTCAACTATTGAAATTTATTAACCTTTACAATATAATGACTATACGCTTTTATATATTTTAAAAACTGCTATATCTTGCCTATTATTATACTGTAATCATTTGACTCCTATTCTTTTTCCTTGTCTCACAATGCATTTTTCTTCTTTTTCAATTCCACTCTACAATAGGAGAAAGATTCTTAAGCAATCGACCTTGTAAACAAAGAGTAATGATAATGGTAATAGCTATGTAGAACTCAAAAATTGATACTCTTTTTGTTCTGAAAGCATAAATTATAAATTGATTTCTTTAAATATCAAATGTGTTTTAACATTCTCGTCTGATATCAGTGTTGATTTTTCAAATTGTAAGAAAACAGAGGGAAAGATGATTTACAGGTGAAATAGAGAAAAGTCCTCTTTCAATATTGATTTCTTTTTCATAGTGGGAAAGAAGTCTCTATTAGGAGCTTCTTGTTGAAGGCGTTACCTTCCTATACAAACACTTTTTCTTTGGCAATTTAATCAAGCGGAATCTTTTGATTAGAATAGTCTATCCTTTATACAAATTCCTTGCGTGTAATGGCTAAATCAGTGTCGTTTTTTCTTCCTTTTTTTCATTTGAAAAAAAAAAACAGCAAACATAACTTGTCCTGCTCACGTTCCATTCCACTGCAAAACTCAGTCTTATTGCTTCTCTCAAAATCAAAAATGTGACGGAACAACCGATTGCCCCGATAAACTAGACGAAAGCAATTGCCCAACTACGGCCCTGTCGTCGAAGGACATAAAGTTAATAATAGCTTTGCCTCTGACTGGAATTCTGCTGATCGTCTATTTGGTAGTAATAATTAAATGTTGGAGGCATAGGAAGCGATTAAGAAGCCGATCCGACGAAGAAATTGGCAATAGAACAGAACTTCGAAGAGTAAATAGGAAAGAGTCAGAATCGACTTATGCACGGGTTCCCAGCATTCACGCCAATGGTAGCGTTCGATCAGAAAATGGTAGCGTTCACCGGGAAGGAAGTGTTGGTAAGTAATTCTAATAGCTATTATAGAGGATATCAGCGTTGCGTGTGATTTAGAAATCATTGCCAAGTTTTATGTCCATGTGAAACAAAATTCCATATATACTTTAGCTTATATCAAAGACTTAACAACTTAAAACAAATCAATAAGTTTTACTTCTTCCTTTATTCAAATTTCACATTTTCTCCCAAAGTTTTTGTAGATGTTTTATTTATTTGTACTTCCATTTTATCTTTTTATTTTACATATAAAAATAGTAAAGCGCCTTTTACAGTACGGTAAACAGTAACAATTACGTAAAGATTCGTATAGGGAATAGAAACCAACATTCTTAAAGTCTGCAATCGATACTTCCTATTTTCTTCTTAATATTCATTATATTTACTCAACAAACAAAACCGTTAACTTCTTAATCTTCTGGATGGATCTCCTTCACTTTTTGTTTGAACAAATCATTTAGCAAATACATCTTCAGCCTTCTGTAGTAGATTCATGAAACATTCCTAACAATGATGTTCCCTTCCTTTTTTATAAGATGATTCAAATGAAAGATTCCTAGTTTAGTTGGACAATAGATAAGGAAAAAGTATAAAATATTTAACAAAAGGATCATAAATTGTATGAAAACGATCAAAAGCGTTATATTATTGAAGTTGTTTTTGAATAAAGAGAAATTAGAGCAATTAACATATTAAATGTAGCTTTTTGACGTAAAGCGTCCCTAATCTGTAAATGTTAAGGTTTGTAAATATAATCTATCAATACATTGTTAACATGAAAATTGTTAAGTTAATAAAAAGATATACGACGCTAAACTGAACGGGTCAGTGAACAATTTAATAACAAGTAATTTAGCTGATAACCAAAACTGGAATAGTTCATCAATATATTTTTACAATAGAACTAAAAATATTCTACAATTTATTACTTTTTTTACCCTTTTTAATATAATTTATATCATTGAACAGGCTCGCAACCGGATAGCGCTAGAGCTAGAGCAGATTCGATTGTATCCGGTATACTAAGAAGCCGCGAAAACTCAATCAATACGCTCGGAATTCCCGGAGTCCTAAGTCGTGAACCAAGTCACGTGACACTAGGTGTACCGAGCCGTCAAGGGACTTTTAAACTTCGCCGAAGCTTTGAGAGTATTCCAGAAAGCGTTAGGCGAAGTGTTTCCAGGGAAAGTTTAGGAGGTGTTGGAGAACATGCTCATACCTCGCAGAATAATGATGGAAGTGAAAGGCGAGAGAGGACCGGTAATGGTCGGCCGGCTCCGCCAACATACGAAGAGGCAATTGCCGAAGGGACTTTTGAATCGGACGAAGAAGCCGATGCTGACGATGAAAACGACGAGAGGCAGGTAAATACGAGGTTTCTTTATAACATTAGTATCTTAGAAAGTTAACCAGTTAAATTCGGTTCACACATTGACGTATGCAAATAAGGCGCCTAATTTTATCTAAAAATAGCAATAAAAAAAAGAACATGGAAACTAACTTTACAATTTTATTGAAAAAACTGGAAAACGGGAATGTAAATACAAAATTAATAAAAGTTCCGCTGTAAAAAAATCCAATTCATAGAATATTAAAAAACCTCTCTCTTCCTTCAAATCGATTTAAAAATGGAAATTGATTAAAAAACAGTTGTAGGAAAGAAAGAAAAGTTAAAAATAATTTTTTTTCTCAACTCCTTCCTCTCTAAGAGAGAAAACAAATTTATTCAAAGAGAAGTAGCCCGAGGCTGAAGGACTTTGACAAGATCATGCTTAAGAACGTGCTTAAGCAGTACATTTCTTTTCGGATATGCAAGGCTAAACTTATTTCCCAAGCCCACTTTAAACGAATACGACTAATAAGAGTGTTACCTCAGCTCTGTTTTCATTCTCGTCTTTCCATATAAAATTGCAAATTTCCAGTATTTTTTTTTATTCACTCTTATTTAATTGATGCATTAATTCAATAACAATGCAAACAATATACTTGGTGGGAATTATGAAATATTTATACATCGTTTACACATGTAGAAGTGTGCAATAGACCGTTTTTTTATTATATTTAAGTCATATTTCACTGAATTTCTTTCCAGCTTCTAATTATTTATTAATTTTCAGGATATAGCATTATATTCATAATTTGCATTATGCTTTTGTATATATTTATATAAAAATTTTTTAATGTTCTGCTATGTGATTAATCGACATTTATAATTAATTCTTTTTCTCCTTTATTTATTTAGGATTCCGAGGCCAAGTCCGAAGATGGTGCTAGTGAAAATAAAAAGTCCAAACTTAAGCGAACCCTCTCCAAAAAACTGCAGAAAAAATTTCAAAACTATGTCGTTTGTATGAAGGTAAACAACCTGCACCGAGAAGATGAATCCAAACAAACAAAAACCACCAAATATTTTAAAAAAATCCACTTTAACGAAACAACCAACAAATCAACAACCACAAAAAAACCATCGAAACCGATATTTTGCTCTTTCTGTCTCTTTTTTTTCTCTCTCTATCTCTCTCTGTCTCTTCACGCAATCTTCTTTCCGCTCAAACGAAAAATATTCGCCACGTTTTTTTCTCTTCTCGTTATCCGTCGAAACAGAGAAATTAACGATTTTTTTTTCTTCATTTTTTCCATCATATTTTCCTGCAAAATCTCTACTTCCTCGAGGGTAAGTTTCATTTAATCTTTATATATATATATATTCGCATGCGCCACATATATATATATATTTATATTTAGACGTATACGTCGAGTTATAAATAGATATTATGAATGTACAGTATAATTTATAGTCAAAAGCGAATTATAATCAGAAATATCCTTAAAATAGTTCGCATATGAATATTTTAACTAATGAAACGGATGAATTGTGATAAAGTACAAATCTGTTTGTCAATTTGAAAATGATAATGTGTTATACAGCAAGGCCATTGTTATATATTTGTAAAGTACACGCAATAGAAACCTAGGTTACGTTATTAACTTTATATTGGTATAAGATAACTAATAATATCATTCATAGAGTCATACTTTTTGTAAATAGTGCAACTAATATTTTAAGTCTAGTTAAATCTAACTTATTTATCATGATACTAATTAATTAAACAGTGTATAATTATTTCTTAAAACGCTCCCCTTGCCTTTAACACCTTAAAGACTTCTTAAAAAGCAAATTATCAAGTGCATTATGCTTGGTTCTATCGAGTCCTTTCTTATGGACTGTAAAACATAGAGAGAGATATAATATACACTTGCACTCTCTCACGTACAAATGTATTAAAATAGGTTTCCTTACTTCACCTTCATCTTAGAGGTGAAGTTGGAATATCGCACTCGAAATTTTCGGTTTTTACCGGAAAACCTCTTTATTTATAGATAATTAAAAGTATTTAAGTAAATTTTTAGCAACGTAAGCAAGATCTTAGTCATAAATTAATATTAGTTGTATTTATTTGCTGCATAGAATAGATAAAATGAATACAAAGAAAGAGAAAGTTTCTCCCTATTTTTACAATTAAAGTAACAAAGGAAAAAGCTAAATTTTATAAATGACTGTAAGCCTACGTTTTTTTAAGCTAATACAACGGACAGAAAAATAATCATGAGAAAAGAAAGGAATATCTTAAGACTTAACTGGGTATTTTCCATAAAAGCCGTTCCAAACAATAAATAACAGTGGATTTGTCAATAAAATAGCTTTATTTCTTAGACAGTTTCCATGGAGTTTACAAGAAATACTATAGAAACAGAAAGACATCATTTATCAATCAAATAGAGGGGGAGGGACGGGAGGGGGGAAAGCTACAAAAGATACTAGATTCTAGACAGTTTTAATTCCGTACTCGGACAGTAAACGATCGTAAATTCTATGTTTCCTCTCTATTCCATTCTTATCCGTTTCTAATTTTATATTAGAAACAACTCAGAAGATGAATAAAATTGCTATATAATATACAAGTAAATGATGATAATGATTCTGGAATAACAATAGGTTATTATTCACACGTCACCTTACTTATTAGATTTGTTATGACAAGGTTTTGTACTACATAAAATTCTACTAGTAGCTTCCCTTCCCTTTTTTTTTTGCCTTTTACAATCCCAGTAGCATTGTTCTTATCGACTATCACTTTTCTAATATTGATAATATTAGCTAAAAGCAGGATATTTACTATACAAACAGCTTTATACATATTCTATAAATAATTATAAGTCTATAGACAGTGCGATAATATAGTATTGATAATAATATAGGAATAAAATAAGTAAGACCTCCATAAAACCGAGACGATGATAAAGTAAAATAAGTAGTTAGGCGGTTACCTAATTGAGCTAAAAGCTTTTCATTTTAACCATAAATTTTCCAAGAACGCTCCTTCATGATATCTTTTTTTGAAACAGATAATTGAACTTTAAAAGGGTAAAAAAAAGGGAGGTTTTTTTGCACCAAATAATACTATCATTCCAAAAGGCTTTTAAGCTTAATTGACTACAGCTCAAAATCCGGCTGAGACGTAAATGTTTACTCATTAATATTCACGGCAGGATATCTTTTGCAGAAAATTTGAGAAGAGTAATCTTAATTAAACGCATCTCAGCTTAAAATGGTCTAATTAGTTGCATAATTGTTTTAATAATCATAGATGTAAAGTAAAGAAAAATAGTTAAATTCCACTTTTTGTACTCTACTAATCTGTTAATCTGGAATATATATTAAGGAATTATTTAGTAAAAAGCTATAAATACGGAAACGTGAGCGTACATGCATAAAATAAACTATAGTATGAATTATAAATAGCACATCCATTATACATATTGCAGCTAGGGTAACGCAAATACAACATATAGAAATATATATCACGAACATCGAAATCCGATAACTTATTTGCATATAGGACTAATCTAATCAAATTTCAATTTTTCTCACAGTTTGAGAGACTTCTCTCTTTTTCAAGTAAGAGAAAAATCAATGGATTAATCAAGCCGAAGATGTTCTAAAAAAAGACTCTAACGACCGGACGCCTTTAGGGTTACTTCCGGCCGACAGAAGAAATATTTTAGTGGTCAAACAAGATCTGGAAATGTTCCTTCTATTTTTTTTATTGCTAAAATAAAAAAATTGTAATGGAAATAAATAATTTACATGGAAAATTGTCTTTTTTCTATATTTTTATTGTTATCCAAAGTTTATATCAATTTACTCAAGAAGCGCCTTATTGCATATTAATTAATTGTGTAATTGAAGTTCTACTGATTCAATTATATATTTATGCTAATATGTTTAATACTGAATAAACAGGGATCAATGGAAGAAGACGAGGTAGACATGCAGAACGAAGCGTCTCTCTATGCAGATATAATGGGACTACACAAATCCTCAAGCGTCAATTCCTTAGGTAGACAATATCTCTTTAAAAAGATACATATGTATTTTACACAATTCTTTGTTAATTTAAATAAATAGGTGGAGTAGCTGCACGAGCGGCCGCAACAGGCATGATTCCAGGGCCAACATCTGGAAAGCGAAAGAGGAGGAAAAATCCACTTTTGGGTTTGGACTTCGGAACTGGAAATTATACATCGACTAGCTCAGATTATGATTCTGATAGTTCTTATTAAGAAGAGAAAGAAATTTAAAAGGCCTAAACTTTCGTCAACTGTTCTTCGAATGTCTTCTGACCAAATTGTGAAAAAATGTTTTTTTTTTTCTCAAAAAATTTGTTTGATAAAAAGTAATAAGGTGAATAGCAACAAAACTTTTACTTGATTGCTGTGGTTTTTTTAAAACTTGGAGTTCTCTGGGAAGTTCCTTCAGATGGCGCTATTCGTAAACTTTCTGGACGTCAACCAAAGTACACAAAATTATTTTCAATAACTATCCAGTTTATTCTCTCTCTCTCGATGTATATGTATGTATATACATACATACATATATATATAATATATATATATGTATCTACACAATGCATACCTCAGCCGATAAACAAAACCCAGTAACAGCCAATACCAAGTTCTAAATATGGATCATAATCAATGGAGATATTTAAAAAAAAACACACACACAAATTAACTCTTATCTTATACTTTCAATTATTTCTTTTTTTTGCCTTCTTTCAAAACAAAAGTGTATAAGAAAAAAAAAGACAGACTTTTTCTCATCATCCTACTGCAAAAAAGACTACGCAAAAAAAACCTACAAAACCTTTTTTTTTTTAAAAAAACAAACTTAACTTCATCTGCAATTCTTGGAGAAAACAATTTTTTAGCTACAAAAAAAATATATACAATAGCAAAATATGAAGAAAAAAAACTACAAAAATACCGAACTACTTTGAATATTTTACCATAAACTGTGTTAGCAAACTATAACAAAAAAATGCTTCGAATAATCAAAATTTCTCGATCTTGTGCATAAGAAAGATAATGTTTATAAGCAAGCAAACAAAAATAACAAAGAATATAACAGGAAGATAGCAAAAACATATTTCTTTAACTCCTATTGAATTACTATCGTCTTTTTTTGCTTTTGTTTCTGGAATTACAATTACTTTAATCTCTCTTCTCAAAAAATATAAAATTTTTTCTTCCCCTCCCCTTCCTCTCAAAAAATATTATCTCCTCCTCCTCCTCCTCCTCCTCCTCCTACTTCTCCTCTTCTTCTTCTTCGTCTACATCTCCTTTTATTCTTCTTCTTCTTCTTCATCTTCTTCTTCTACTTCCGTAAACGAAAAGGACAAACATGTTTTAATATTTTAGCAATACTATTAATTATAATTATACTTGTTTAGTTACATTAATTTCTCTAAGTATTATTTCAATTTTCTTTCTCTATATGTTTGCTTAAGAAAGAATGTTAACAGAAAAAAATCTGTATCAACATCTTCTATATAAGAAACAGGAACATCAGAAGAAGTTAACAAAATGTAAAGAAACTGTGTTAACACTTTTTTTCTGTTAATTTATCAAGTTTGTTAAACTTAGAAGTATGTGAATACGATACTTTTGAAATGATTGCAAATGAAAGAGAGGGAGAGAGAGAGAGAGCGAGATAGGAAGGAAGAAAGAAAGAAAGAAAGAAAGAAAGAGATATTGAAAAGACAAAACAGAAAGATGCCAAGAGAAAGAAAGATAGTAAATAAAAAAAATGTACAAGGAACTAGTACAAATATATGTGAATGAAAGACACGTATTGTTTGCTGTATATATAACAAACTTGCATTGTTATTGTTGGTGAGGATATATACAGTTATAATATATATTGATTAGGAAATCTTAAAATGTGAAAAAAGTAACCTAAAGAAAATGCTCTTACTGTGTATATTGTATATTCGAGTGGAAACATTTTCCGTATAAAAAAAAGACAGACTGCTTAAATTTTTTGCTTTACTGCAAAAAAACAAAAAAAAACAAAAAAAATGACAAACATTAAACAGTTATGACAAAAATATGAAAATTATCGTGATTATGATTATTATATATGTATTTTAAGAAGAAAAGAAAATCAAAATACGTTTTTGTTATGGCGAGAAATACATAGATGCTCAAACAATGCACATATTAAAAAAAATTATAACTGTGTGTTTCAATTATCCGTATTACACTCATATTATATGCTTAGCTTTTTGCAATTTTATCTATATGTACTATATATATATAGTATATATATTTAGAAATGTACTAAAAAACTACTACCATCCCTTACAAGGCTTCCAAGTATCAACAACATCTTCTCCTAATTAGAGGAAAAGAAACTTATTATTAATCTGTTAGAAATATAATGGTTTTTTTTTCTCTTGAAAGAATTTTTGTTTACCGTCGTGTAAATAATAAATTGAAAACATAGCTGCCGTAGCGCAAGAATGATAGGGAAGTAGGAATAAAGTTGATCCAATAGGATATCTATTTTAGTTATTTATAGAATATAAAGAGAGAAGAAAGAAATAGGTTAAAACTATTTCGTTATTGTATATACTCTTACTTTTTAAAATCGATATCTCCTCTCGTTGCAGTAACATATCCAATTTCTTGAGTCATTTTAGTTACCCTTCAAAATAATTAAAGAAAGAAATAATAGAAGTCAATATAAAGTATAATATAATACTAAAAGGAATTACTTAAGTCTAGGTTCATCGTAGATTAGGCAATAAGATCCGTTTGGTAATTTACCCTTTCCATCATGACTTAAAGCCAAAAATCCTTAAAAGTATTGAATCGAGAATGATAAATGCAATAGATATAATTTATTCATGTACCGGCGTCGATTAGCATTTCATTCCTAGATGGATAATGACCGATTATTCTTGTCATTACTCTACCAGCAATTTCGTTAACATTACACGAGCCAATAACTGATTGTTGGACATCTAATATATCATGTATATAAACATTTTACTATAAAAGCTATATATAAAACATAAATGTAGATATATTTAATTATACCATAAAAAATGTAATTTCCGGGATGGAATTCATTAAGATTAGCCATTTTCTTCCCCGGTATGGAACACGTTGGTGTAGATCCTTGACCAACAATCTTCACTTTAATATCATTTTCCTCCAGGTGTTTTGAAACCTTTAATAGTTTTTCAACGCAACTATTTCCTAATTCTTTTAATTTATGCTCTCCAGTTACTTCATAACTATTACCATCGTGTACGTAGAGTCCTTCTAATTCTATATGCTCACAATTAGTAATTAATTTAGCAATTTTTAATATCTTCTCTTCATTATCGTATTCTATTCCTTCTCTGCCTCCTCCGCACTCAATAGCCAAATATACGGTCCAATTTTTCCCTTCTACTTTATTATCTAGTAACAACTGTAATCCCTCTTCGCCGTCTATCATTAAATGGAAGGATTTTAGTTTCTTTCTCAATTCCGATATTCTAATTTTTTTTGTTGGATAAAAAGGAAATTAAAGAAGAAAAACAACAAAAAATATAGGATTATATAGAAATTATTGATAAATATTTATATTGTAAATCTGTTATACCTGGCCAATTTATCGTATGTAAATATATACCCATATAGGATATCATCGAAACCATTTGCAGCAAAAAATTCGGCTTCAGCAATAGTTGAAACAGTTATTCGCTGTTTAGTGTTATTTGTCATAAGATTACCAGCTTCTATTGTTTTAGCGGTTTTCATATGCGGCCTTAAAACAACTTTAAATTTTTCGCATATATCTATCATCTTTTTGGCGTTGTTTGCAACCTTTTCGCGGTCGATCAGAAAACATGGCGTTTGTAAATCTTGAACCTTTGCAGGGCTTGTTAAATTTTCCATTGTTACTTAATATACAATTGAACAATGAAAGGTCAGAGAATAGAAATGTTTTACGATAAGCAATCTCTTACTTAAAAAATAGAAAACCGAAAGGTCAAGGATAACGTATACTCGTTTTCATGAGTGTTTGAAGTATATTTCACGTTTTAATAATAACAAAGGAATACTGATAATAAATCATTTTTTATCAATTTTAATAATATTTTTCAAAGCCAAGTTAATAAATGCGAAATAATATTAAATTTATAACATTTATAAGATTTTAGTACTCGAATAACCGGTATTCAAACACAATCATCAATAATTTCTATAATCAAATTACTTATACTATTAATTATTCTACATCTCATTTTCGTAAAATAGACAGACGTTATTAAGTAAATCAACAATCCATTGACGCCTAAAACACTAAAATCATACACTTTGAATAGAGGGATAAAGCAATACGTACATTATGGTCTATAAATAGAATTTGTTTTTTATATACAAGAACAGCTAGTTCGATCTTGTAACAATTATATGAAAACAGATGTTATAATTACAAGATAAACTCATCGCTTAAATTCTAGTGCGAAACTATACTATAATAATAATCCTCTTTCAGGAATTAACTTTTAAAGCCCTTTATTATTAATTTTTCTTTTCATGGCAACCTTCGTGAGATTTTGTTTAATTAACCTGTTATCTAGGTAAAAATCTTAACGCTGTTAATAAACTTGATTTTCAATTCTCTATTATAGAAACGTGTAAAGGTGAAAAGAAGGAAAAAAGAAAACGTCAGTGGAAACGTTATAACGTTATATATTACATGAAGTATCGACAACTGAGAAGACAATCTCTCCATCTGTAGTTTTAGCTAAGAACTATTTATGCGAATAGTACAGTATATATGCTAAATACTGCAATATAAATGAAAATAAGGATAGTTAAACTGAGGCCATAGATGAGAACGGTTTTTTTTTATCAATAGCTCTTCTTTTGTTTAATAACTATCATATTTAATGTTTTACTTTTAATAATCGAAAATAAGGAAGTTTAATTTTTTAATTATAGAAACCTGCTTTGATTTCTTAAAAGGAATAGGTGAAATATTTTATTAGCGAAACTCGAAAATTATACTTTGAGGAACTTAATTATAATAAACGACTATTTTACAGGTAAAAATATAAAACCAATTGATTTTGAAAATACAAAGGAACCATCAAGTCATGATCACATAGGCACAAATGTTATATTCTGATCCTATAGAATAAAGTGTGCGTGTTTAAAGGAAAGTGCGAATGTATTTGCTTTCCACTGTCGAGAATGACCCTTAAAATCTGAAAGACGAGAAATTCTGTATAATTACTTTTACTGAATTGATTACGACTATTGTATGCTTTAACACATTTATTTTATGATAAATTATCCAAGATTGAGTGGAAGCTATGCGTATCTTCCATTAAGGTTGAAGATATAGAATAGTTGTTAAACTATACGAGATATACTATATACAAGGCCATCTTTTAAAATGGTAGATATTGTAGACTATCAAAAAGAAGTTTCCTATTTTCCTTATAATTAACAAAATCACTTTATTATTGACTATAAGGTTAATACACTACCAGATTCTCAAAAAATATAACACTCTTTTTTGCTTCATTAACAAAATGTTGCGGAAGAGGAAAGATATTTTTTCGATGAAAGGCAACATGACCTAGTTTGCCTACCTTATTGTCATGCTTAAACCAAATGAAAAAAAAAGACTGAAAACAAAAACCTGTGTCTGGCTTTAGCAGAAATTAAAGAAAGTATAGTTTTTTTTCCCTTTTTTGTCAATGTCACATACTTTTTCCCTTAGCTAAAAAGAAAAAAGGCGGAGAGGTAACTGTCTCTCAAATGGAAAGAACGGCATATTTTTAATGTACATAACGAATAGTAATACAACTTAAAAGCTTAACTTTTAACTTAAATAAAAGAAGTGTAAAGGAAACTTTTAATGTGATAGCTACTTTTATTATTTCAATTGTGTAACTATTTGAAAATCGTGGCGCATATAGTTAATAAACATAGTTCTGAGCCTAGTTTACAGTTTTAATAATAGAGATTCCTTAACAATGGAGGGGATTTCTTCTTTTTTCAAATACCATTCTCTGCAAGATTTTTCAAGCATATGATCTATCTGTGGCTACTCTCTCTGGTGATGACATTTAAAAATCTTCCTTCTCTTGTTCTGCTGACCAACTACAAATAATATTTACACCGAATTTACTTATGTCATCTTGTTTCATGTGTAGGAGTTATATATTTCTTATTAATATACCACAGTTAGAACGCTTCCAACTAAGCTATGAAAATAGTCACGTGGTTAAAGTGACGTCAACAAATCTAAAGCTCATTGTAATCTTTACTAGTTTGTCAGAAGAAGGGTAACATACTCTCAGAACAATACGTATAATGGATAATACTAAATCTCTCGCATATGATTATTATTTTTTCAAAACTGTCCTAGAATTAGAAAAAGGTTTGTATGATTCATAAAGCATTTTCATTTAAAAAAATTATGATATTAGTCAAAAGAATAAAAAATACTTTATTTATTTGAGTATAATAAAGAATAGAATTCAATGGAAAAATAGTTTATAAAACAATGGAAGAAACGTTAAAATAGTAAATAGTCAAATGCTGTATAATTTATTATTTTGTGTTTATATTTTAGTCATCGCACTGGATGGTCTATAATAATAACTCCTATTAAAATATTAAAAAGACTATCTCTACTAACCAAATAAAGTAGTAGAATACATTTTAAAATTGGTTTTAGACAAATGTATTGCTGTTGGCCAATCTTATTAAGTCTGTTTTACAAATTGAAGAAAAATTGAAATAGTTTATATTACTTGAAAAGTCAATCAGTTTGTTTAGTGTTATGATATAAAGTTAAAAAATAGGCTTATTATGAATGACTTGACTAGAGAATATATTATTTAAGTTTAACAACATAATTATTAACGAACAAAGTATCACACTAAAAAACAAGAGACAGTTGTCAGGGTTCAATTGACAGGAAGTGCGGGATCCTTTAATACGATTGAATTTATTAGACTGGAAAGGCTTTGATGACCATAAAATTGGTTTTGCTAGGAGCAATGAAAGAAATATAATTGGTTAGACATTATCTCAACGCAAGTTATAATCAAAAACAACCATATTATCCTCTCTTTAGACAGAGAATTTATGTAATCAAATTTTTATCTCTTATACATATTTCTACTTTTCTTTACCAACAGTCAGCACCTTAAATTCATCGTTTGACAGTATGGACTCAAATATCTATAATAAAGTTATCCCTATCATATCGATTATTGGAATAATTAGTAATCTGGTTAATCTTATTATATTTTCTTATCGCTACACTCATTTAAGAAATCAATTTAAAAGAAATCTGACACCAACTACAAAATCTAGATACGCCATAGAAAAGGCAACTGTTTTCTTATTCTGCGCTTGGTCAACTTGCAATTGTCTAACCAGCCTTTTATTAATACCGTACATGTTCTGCCATAGAACAATTTTTGTCTTTGAATATAAATCTTTTAATTTCTTTTTTCGTCTCTATGGAGAAGCGTTGCAATACTTATTCAGTCATCTAGGAATATGGTTAGCAATGGTTACTGTAATATCCCAAATGATTTGCATAAGAGAGATCCAACGAGCTCATGTTTTCGTCAGAACGAGAAATCTTTGGTTGACATTAAGTCTAATACTTGTTACCGTTACAATTGGTCACATTCCAATGATGTTTAAGTACAGGTACAGATTATACAGAGGGAAGTTGAAATCTGAAGTTTTATACCTACTAGACATTGGCTGGTTCATGGGGTTGCCTGAGCAAGTTGTTTCTTGGCTTTGGTTAATTTTGGGCTACTTTTTACCATTACTTATTTTTGTGTTCTGCATAATAGTTATTCTAAATGAATTAAAATCCGAAAGAATAAGATTCAAAAGTACGAGAAGAGCTGTAAAAAGAGCAGTTTATCTTGTCTGTATTAACGCATTTCTCTTTCTCATTCTACAAACTCCATCACAAGTTTTTAGATTTATTTTGATCCCTTGGAATCCAGGTGAATTGAAAGAGACTTTTTCAAAATTACGCTTTATGGCTTCTCTTAGTGATCTATCAGCTATTTTATACTATGGATTTAATTGTTTCATTTGCTGTATTGTTGATAAAAAGCAAAGAATAACATTTTATAAGCTAATTTTATTTTGTTTAGGTAAAAATTTGATAGAGAATAAAGACTCCCAAGAGGATACTATATGAGAATTTACAGCTAAGTAGTTGTTACATAATTAAACAAGACAATCTATAGAACATAAGATTATATATTCTTTACTGTGTTGTTTTTCTTTCTCCGTTGACTTGTTTTTTAATAAATAAAAGAAAATAGAATATTTCTACAATGGCTAAGTCATGTCATGTTAATATAAGTCATAAGAGACAGTAGTATAGTAATATCCATTTTACACAACACTTTTCTTCTACTCTAATATCATGATCTTCATATTATAAACTCCATAAATCTCTTGGACATATTTCAGTAATAAATTTGATCTATTCCGCTATGTTTAATATTATATAACAAATATATTACAATATAAGCTAGATATTATACTCTTCAAATGTCTTTTAAATACTTTTTCTAATTACCTCAAACGTTCTTAAATTAATTCGGCTGTAATAGCAGGAATATTAAAGAATTTTCTCTCTTTCTTGTCTGATATAAAAGAACAAGAAAAGATTCGAAAACATTCTAAAAACTTTGTTACGTATTTTATTTACTGATTATATATTCGTATTTAGTTTAATGCTCTTTTGAAGAGATCGTAAAGCATCTTTCTGCCAAAAAGTGCCTCTTCAAATTTAATAGATTTTTGCTAATGTAATAGCCTATTTACACGGTAATATGACATAAAATCATAGTTTTGACATTTTTCCAGTATTATTATTTACGTTGTTTATTTGCTAACGTACTTGTTTACATATAAAACTGTAAATTTTTTTTTCTTTTATACAGCTTCCAATCCTATATCCTTTTATTGAAAGGGAATGAACCAAACCAATGTTTTATACGTATTTCTTTGATACTCGTGTTCTGTATGAAATTTTTTTTTTTTAGGATGGGGGAAATAATCAATTAGAAATATTGTAGACAATTTTTTCTTTCTAAGACCTATTTTTAGCGTCCAAACAAAACCTATTTAAAAGTTCTCCCTCCCTTTATCTTCGCCTTCACCCTTTTTTATGAATGTCTTTCGGATGCGCATAGTGTCAAACTTATAGGCAATTTATCAAGATAATAGAAATTATATAAACTATATATATAATATTCAGTATATATTACTTTACTGGTAAAAAGAATAATCTTTTATGAACAGACTTTTATTTTCTAGTACTGTTAGTCCACTCATTGATTTTCTTTTGTTCTGTCCTATCTTTTCGTTCTCTAATTCGGTCAAATGATAAGAAAGAAAAAACAGTTTAAGATTTATATAATAGAGCTTTTAAAATGAAGCTTATCTAAAGCATAACATACAATATACAGTATAAATTATAACAGATTACAAAGGTTATTCGAGTTCAAAAAATGACAAATCACCTTTTAATAATTATATTTCTTCTTTAACTATCTAATGATTGAATATCTAGTCTATAATTTGTTTAAAGGCCTTTTGACTATACTTTGATTATAAGAAAATATTCTATCTATCGAAAGGTAATGGTAAAACTGTTATAGAAAATGAATACTTAAAAAGTACGCATTTGAGGAAAGGAAGATAATTCGTAAAAACTAATATAACCAATACAATTTTACAATATGGTTTCCTGCTTCTATCTCAATAAAATCATAATCTGTATTACGTATTATCACTACCGAAAGTATAAGGAATCTGTAAATAATTCAATAATATAATACAATTAAATGATAGTTTTAAGTTTATATTTACAATTTTGGTCATTGGAAAAGATTTTTATCCTTTAGAACATGTTCATTCCTTATCTTCCTTAGCGGAAAAATATGCGTTGGAATTATTGCAAATTTTCATTCGATTTCATTCTCGGTTTCGGAATATAGTTTGCCAAAAATGACAACCTATCTACCATACATTCACACCCAACTTTAATAGGTATCATTTCCCTCCTCCAAGCGTGCATGATAACGGTCTGACCTCCTTTTAGGACTAAGGTGCAGTATCCTTGCCTCCTCCTCAGTAAATTAACATTACTTAAAGATGTAAAGCACTTTCCATGATTACTATTTGCAATTGTTATACATCCAGTTTCTGATGGGTGACAATAAGCTTCATTCAAAATACTTGGCCAATATTGAGTCGAATCCAATCGAGTGGTCCCAGCACATTCAGTACATAAATGTAGGTAACCATCGTTCTCTCGACCTCTTGGGCGACAGTAATCTGTTAGTTTCGTATCTGTAAGCGAGAGTCCGTCAAACGTTTTATTCTGGCCCTTAATCTCTTTTAAAGCGGAAATGATATCGGATCTTTTCAATATAGTCATTCCGGACACTTCTGTTAAACTCTGTAAAGTTTCACGAGAATTAATTAAATCTCTGAAATTTTCATCGGCTTCTCTCTGATTTTCAGCCACTATACCCGAATCAAAATATTTCAAGTAGTTCAGCTTATCCTCTCGAGTCCACTCTACTTCAGAATATTGCGGATGTAGTGATCTTAGAGTACCACACGGAATGGATATATTGTGAACAATTAGCGTAGAACACTGACCATCACCGAGAAATAGGAAAAGAAAACCGAGATGAAATAACCAACTCATCTCGAAGCCGTTTAAATTGAACATTTTCATTACAATCATTTTAATTCAGTATGATAACAGATAACGTTGTGTCAGATTCGATTATTCATTCATAAAGATATATTCTGTATGTATATATATATATATAATATAGAATTGATTATTTCGGCTAGTTATATTTTATCTACAGTCAAGTACTACTAATTTCCAAAGAAATCAAATGATATTTTTCTAATTTCTTTATTGAAAGACTTTACTTCTCTTTTAAAGTAAATACACTTGAAATTCCAATACACTCTTCATCTTAAGTATTACCATATTGATATCTATTATCAATAGACTCAAAGGGATAAAATGTTTTTCCAGTTTAATAATCTACGAATTTTTCTTCAATGAATAAAAAGAGCTATAATTACCTTTTCGTTTCACTTTTGATATTAATACACTGTCTTTTAAGAACCTGAAAAAAAGACACCCTAAGTAAAAAGTTATTAATAGTCTCAAATTTCTAATTTAAGGTGAATATAATTTTAAATAGGCGTATATACAGTAAATTTATATATACAATAAAGTAATAGATAATATTAAAACCTTTAAATATTTCATAGTAAAGTTCAAAATTAAAAGTTCACTGACCAATCTTTAATTGACCCTAAGACAGTTTGTTATATAATTTCTATATATACAGTATATATATGTTGATAAAAAAAATGACCATTTCGATGTATTAGAACAAAACTGACTGTAAATCGTATATTACTGTATGTTTGAATAAATAATATATTTTCCTCTTTGAAAGTCAGTTTCGTACAACTTAAAAGATAACTTAATATTTCTAAAACCTTATCTAGTCGTTTTTGTAAATTGTTTAAATATCTTTCAAAGCGTTAAAATAATCATTTAATCCATTTTATTATTTTTTTTCATACTCCTATTCTCCAACTTAAAATTGAAAAAAAACTATACATATGTATGTACTGATATTTTTTTGTATTGCAGCTTGGATTAATGACGTTTAAAGGTGACATTATACTCTATATGTTACTTCTGAAAAAGTATGTCACGTAGTAAATTTGATACCAAACATTCAATAAAAAACGTAATTTTCCATCTCAAGTTACTCATCTTATAAATAGAAAGTAGTATATATTTATTCATATCTTTACTTTTACCTAGTTTCACTTTTAAATTGTCGCATGTAAAGGTCATGTCCTTTTTTTTTTAAAGATCACCTAATTCATATGATTTTATTAATATCATCAATTTATCCTTATTGGTTGTATATGAAATTATAAAATAACGACCCCCGATACGTGTAAGAAAAAGAAATATATGTATTTATCGATATAACAATCTAGATGGCATCTTTTCATTGATATTTTTATACTATTTAACTATGCTAAATAAAAAGTTCAAATAGCTTGGTCCTGTATAATTACAAGCTTTATAAGCCGTAATAATTATATTAGATATTAAGTAACTCGTCTGTTTACTTCGTACTTATCAAACACATATATATATATCTAAATTATACAGTAGATATGATAAACCTTTTGGAAAAGATGGCTGTTGAAAATCAAAAATGCATATAACTAGCGTGATTAATGTTTCTGAATTGATTCCTACGCCTGAACGAGGATAATCCCTTGAGCCTTAATGAAACTTTTACAATTTACTCTTCTCAATCTTTTTCATCCGGTTTCACTTTTACTGAAATGTATCTCTTTTCCCTTTTCCATCTAACTTTAAAATTTTAAAAGAATACGACAAAACTTAAAGACAGTCTTTGTTAAAGAGACAATGAAAATGATGAATTACCCTTGTACATAAAAAAACGTTTATTGACATGATATCAGTTGCAATAGAGATGTAATTAAATATATTTTATCTTGTTGTCTGAACCTATAAGGAATGCGACGTGAGGTGATATGCTTTAGGTTTTTCTGTGTATTTAAATTTATGTTTTTAACATAAAACCCAATCAATCACTTGTTTAATTGTTATCTTTTATCATAAAATTTATATCTAATAATGTCTTTGTTTTCTATAAATAAGAAATAAAAAATAGAAAGGAATTCAAGAAGAATATGGTCAAAAAAAAGTGTACAAACAAACATTTTTTTATTCTAGGCTAGCAAAATCTTTAGGTTTTATTTCTCTTCTTTTCTTATTCTAATCTAACTTTGTTAGTCGACAAGGGAAGGAGTTAATTCAACCATTTAGTCGCCTTTCCAAACATTTCTACCTGCCTCTCTTCGGCTATAGATGAAAACAAGCACGTCGTTCGTGTCGAACTAGCCATTTAATTCGGTTTTGGCATAAAAAATATAATATTCAGCGTTAAAGCAGAAAGAAATACAAAAAACAATAATTTATCGACAAATGACGTGAAACTCTGCCAATAATTCGCTATGATTAAGTGACTCTTTTGTGTTGTCTCTTTATCGTCAGATGATGATGATAAGCATTCCGGTTTCATTGGAATTCCTCTGGAATGTTCCTCATAGTCTTCAGACGTTTTACATTTCTTTCGCAAGTTATGTATCTAGAAAATATTTTGATAAATAAAGAGAAAACTGGAAATATAAAAAAATCAATTTGTAAACCTGTCTGATTAATTTAGGTGGTACACACTTCAATTGGTTTACATGAACCATTATGAGAGAGAAAGAGATAACCAACGAATTAAGTACCAAGCTTATCCAACAATAATAACTGAGTTTTATATTTCCATTTGGCGGCATCAGTTGTACAATAATTAGAAAGAAAATTACAACTCCAGAAAAAAGAGCCATGCCCGTCGATGTCCTATCGGGTCTTGAAGGAGGTATTAGATATACAAAAGGTGTGATTACGGATAAAAGAACAACTGGTATAATGATAAACTGTGATATGAAGAAGCAAAAAAGAAAAGAAAAATGAGAAATTGCTTTACTTTTACCTTTTATACGAATTTTAAAAATATACCTGAACGTAGAATTCACTTTTACGACGAAGAACTAAATAAAAGAAGATATCAATGTAAGTATCAGAGCAGCAGCTATAATTACTTAGTTTTCTAACACCAAAAGTTTCGAGCATTGTAAACTCAGCGTTTTCTAAATATTCAGATAAATCAACAGGTGTATTCTCCGCTATTCTTATATCAATAAATTCACTTGAATGAACCCATGATCCAAATTTTAGGCTACAATTTTGAACGTCAAACGGAAAATCTCTCATATTAGTTTCGCAACTAGATTGATAAATTATTGGCGGTATCCACTGACATATTCCATCGTAACCCAAGAGTATGTTTATATCCAGGGTATCCTTTTCAATGTTTCTCCTGGATATGCTAACAAGCAAAGAGAAATAAAAAAGAGATTCATAAAAAGTAATTTAACTACTTACCTAGAATACAAGAAAATGTCAGGAACCCAAATATCGTGTGGTGATACAGTTAATTTTCTTATACCACCAAAATCTTTCGGATCCCAATTATGAATTTGATCTTGCCAACTCATCCTTTTCCATACTAAAAATTCAATATATTGCATCTTCTCGTTTAGTGAGAGAATTTGCACAAGCAATAGGCTAAAATTTACTTGTAGGGGTTCGGAGAATGTCAATCTTGGAATAACGTTTCGATTTTCCGAGCCTATTTTACTCTTAAGATATCGTCGTAACTCTAGTTCATGAGAAATATTACCTTTGGTTGAAGAAACTACTGAAACAATTACCAAAATAAGAATAAATAAGAAAATCTTCCAAATCCACTTCATTTAAATATAGATTTTTGAGCAATACGAGCAAACATATGCTCTTTCCTATCAAAAGACGGTTTGAAAAATGAGCAGAAGCACCTAATGCAAATCCACCCCTATCGGATTGTTGCTTAAATACATTTGCTCCCTGATATTTTCAACCTCAAAACATTCTTGAGAAAGAAAAGCAAACTATCAAAAGTAGACTTTTAAATTATAAAATTCTCCAGTATTGATAAATCTTGTTCATATAAAAAGATAAAATTTCTAAATAATCAATTTTCTTATTGATTAATAACTTTTTTTTTCTATATACTGTATATATTCTACTTCTAATTGAACATTACTAAAAGTCCTACTATATCCAGGTTCTATTCATTTTATTACTTCAATATTTTATTCTCTCGTAGTTTTCCATCCTATCTATATCTTGCAAATACCAAACGTAGTATTGAATTCTATACTATAAATACAATCAATCATAGATTCATTCTTTTATCGGTGAAATGCGCAATCCTGAAGATAAACATTTGCCTGAGATGTGGGAGAAATTGTTTCAACTGTTTATCTTGTGACAAGACATGCATAATATAAATAATAAGCAAGGATGTATATTATATTTACTATATATATATATATATATATATTCAATATAGAGTACTCTTTCCTTTTAATGTGTTTATGTTATCCCATAGGTGGCGACACACAAGCCTGAGCTGCAATTCGAGAGAATAATGATTATCAGCCTAAAAAAATCAATTATAGAATTGATCACTTTATTTAAAAAATTATTATGTTATTATTTCTCTAAAACAGAAAAAAAGGAGCAAAATAATACGAAATCGGTACAAAATGTAAAAACAAAACAAGAAAGAAGACGAAAAACTAAAAGTCAAAAAATCGAAAAACAAAATTATTTCCTTCTTTCTTTGCTTTTCTTTTTTTTTTAAAGAAAAAAGAAAAATACGAAAATATAAAAATAAAACATAAATAAGATCTTTAAATTCATTATGTTTTCTTTTTAAAATATGATATCCACTTTTCTTTCTTTTATTGCTCTGATTGTCTTTATTATCTTTCCTCGTTAAAAATAGTATATTACAGTATCTGTAAACTATACTTATTTGATTATAAAACTAAACTTAGTAAGATATACTGTAACGCATAGATATAAAAATAGAAGAGAGGGGTAGGGGGTAAAGAGTGATAAACAGACATAGAAAAAGTTATCATATTATCATATTAACATAACAATATCTTATTAATAATTCACTAATCGAATATATAAGTATAGATAAATTTTTTACTCTATTAATTCCCTTTAACGTAAACGTATTTACCGAATAGATAAAATAATGCTTTTATAAGAAAAACCTTATTGACTATCGAATACTTTTCTCTGTTTTTTAATATATATACATAGATTAGTGTAAAGATAATTTAACTTTCCTTATCCTTTTCCTTCTTTTTTAATGAAAACGAAATTGGGAAAGGGAATAAAACATATATATATATACAGTATATATACAGTATATATATTAGGCTATGCATATATATACATATATTTATATATGTGCATAGAACTTGAAATCAATAATCTATAAGGATATTATAGATCAAAAAAAAACACTTAATTGGTTCCTCTGAAAAGTAAAAAAAGAAGGAATTTTGGAAGTATTAATTATCTTTAACGAAAACTTATTTCTTTTACTTTAAATCTAATCAGAGGCTTTTAAAAATTTGAGTCTATTTGGTCTGGTTAGTTTTTTATAGGGTGCGTCTGGCGGTGACGGAATAAGAATCTTATCTTTTGAATTGACTGATATATACATATCCTTTTTCTTAGGTTGTAATACTTCTGGCTTTTTTAAGTGAGTTTGATCGTCCTCTGAAATTGAATTGAGGGAGTTTTTTATCCTTTTCTTTCGTCTGAGGAGGTTACTATTTATTAAATTGTAATTATCCTTTGCTAATTTATCAACAGGCGGTTCGGGTAGATCTTCCGCTATGCTGTCCAAATTACCAGGCGGTAGGAGTAATTTTTTTCGGGTTTGTTTCTGGAAGCTTTTTAGTGTTTGTAATGCCTCTTGAAGTAAACGTTTTGTTTCTACCTGACGTTCGTCACGATCGTTATTCGAAGACGAAGGTTCACTGAATCCGCTGGAATCACTTCCGCTTCTCTCTTCCTTTTCTTTTTCTTTCTCTTTTTCTGATTTGTCAGACATAATTAAATGCCTCTCCCTCCTTAACATTTTTCTATAACGAATCATTTCGTGAAGGTCTGCAGCACTAGCAAATTTCACTTTATATTCCTTTTTATCAGGTCCAATGTACGATTTTTCAGCAGAGTACGATTTCGATCTTAACCACATATCTACGTCTAAGGGGGGATCATCTAAAAGCTTGGGCTGCTTCTGCCTTTCGCGCCTTAATTTTCTCTCTTCGTTTATCAACTCCCTATCCTCTTTTGATTTAACAGTCTCCCGACTGATTATTTCTGGCTTATTAGTCTGAGATAAGTACGATCCTCTTAAAGTCCCTTTCCTTAATAAATTCTTTCCATCGTTGTTTAATTCTTCCTCTTCTTTTCTCGGTTTTTCCTTCTCTTTATCGACAATAACATACTTTTCAACACGATTATCGAAGGTAACTGTCTTTTTTAAAGGCTTTAACATCTTATTTCGAGCGTCTTTTTCGGCTTTTAAAGCCAGAGCAGCATCCTGTTCATTCTGAAGTATATATTTTGCTGAATATTCTAATAACTTTTTTTCCCTGTCCTCCGCCTTAATAGAAGGTAATTTTCTCTGCTTGGGGGAATATACTTTTCGTGCGTTTATGTGTAACGGTAACTGAATTGTTGGAGGCTGTTTTAAATATTAACAATTACCGTTTGTAGCGTTAACAAACACAATAAATAATTTTACAGTGATGAACACATAATTGGATTAATTAATGTTTTTCGAACCTCGTTTAAATCGATTCCTTTCTTTTTTCTTAATTCCTTTAATTTTTTGGAGTAGGCCATCATCGATTCGTTTGCCTGAGTTTGTTGCTCCTTTAAACTAGCGACGCTCAATTTAATCTCGTTTTCAAATTTCTTGACTTTCTTCTCGTAATCATTATGTAGTTTTAATGGAACAATGGTTTGATTCGATAGAATCATCGATCCTTTCAAGTAACCAGAGCTTGTCATAATTAGTATATGAAATTTCACATTTATCGATCATTCGACGCTGGCCGGACGCTTTGTAGTAGGACCGTCTTACCCTTTCAATAGAAATGTCTACTATTACGATTCGTCCATTTACATAACAGCTTATAACTGTCTGTAAAGTAAATAAAGTAGAAAAGTAATTTTTTCCTGTAAAGACAGTGGACAGTAACTAAAGAAATAAACACCCCCCCAACCAGAGTCAGCGAACTGGATTAAGTTATAAAGAAACCGTCTTGAATAGAGGCTATTGTTATTTTTACAGGATTTATCTAAGGAGAGAAAGAGAGAAAAAGAGATATATAGACAGACATAGAGAATGACACATAGGTTGATTGAGAGTGTGTATAGGTGAGCCAACGAAAGAGAGAGAGAGAGAGAGAGAGAGAGAGAGAGAGAGAGAGAGAGAGAGAAAAGAAAGAGAGAAAAACGAAAGAAAAGAAGGGAGGGATATAAGGTAAATAAATTGATTTATTCTATAACAAAATTCATAATCAATTTTTCATAGACAGAAACTCTCTCACGTAGCTAGTTAAAAGAGATTTTATTATATCTTCAGTATTTAATATTTTATAATAATAAAATAATATTTAACTAGGAATAATAGAGATAAGCACTAAAAGGAGCACTACAATCCATTTAGTAGTAATAAAAAAAACGATATAAATGGTAAGAACGAAATATTAGTAAATTAATACTTACAAACTTTCAACTCCTTTACAAACTACTAACTAAATGAGTCGCGAATAGTCAAACAAAACAGCGGATCTTCATCGGAAATCAATTTCTACTCGTTCCAGATAAAAATCACTCTAATTGTTTTTCGTCAAAGTCACGTTTGTCGTACAAACATCGATCGGAAGTGTTTGAATGGAAAATAAAAGGGAGCCGCCTTCATATTTTACAACCTTTTAGAATTATAAAAAATATAAGGGAAAAGGACTTTAAAAGAGAATAGATATAATGAAAAGAGTATATTTTCAGCCTATAAAACTTAATTACGATTTTACCCTTTTATAAAAAGATATCGATAAATTATTAAAAAAGTTTTACAACGAAAATGAACTAGTCTTTTGTTTTCTTTTATGTATATTTTTAATTTCTATCCATTAAATTTCAGGTGTGTTTCTAGATTACATAATTGCATTTTTATTGAAACCCGATTAAGTAAAGAAACTAGTTTAAACGCTTCTTTTCTCTATATTTGAAAATGGTAAGAGAGTAGAATTGTAAATAGGAATAATGTAATTTTGTTTTCTATTCTTGTAACTAATAGTATTAAGGGATTTTACAAAAATAAATTTTCTCTTTAAAGACATACTGTTAAGGCTATTAAATACAATTGGATATCAATTTAAATACAGCATAGACTTTATATTAAGTATTCCCCACTATATACTTATATATATATATATATATATATATTAATATAGTATAAATAATTACAATACCTACCTATTATATATTAATACTACTTTTTTCCAGTTGTTTGATTATATGTAGTAGATGGCGTAAGCTGTACTCTCATTCGTTTTTGCTTACTCTACAAACTAACAAGTTTTTCAATTAGTTGTCTTTTTTTATTGTTATTGTCATTTTCTCTTGATGAATGTAAAGAATTATTTTTCGCTTACCATTCACTTTTTTTCCGCTTATTATTCAATTCATTTAGATTTTTAATTTTCCTAGTGTAGTTTTACTATTCAAAATTGTTGCTACTATTATTAGACAATATATTTATTGAATAAAATTCACTCAGCGACTGATGGTTAAACTTTACATAAAATATTCATTCTCTAAATAATAACGTACTATAGATGTAGATACATTATTACATGACTTGGCATTTCTTAACGGTTGAAGGAGTGTAAATACGCATGTATAATATAATTTATTCTTTATGTTGGTACACACCATAGCTTTTTATTGAGCTTCATTCAAGTACAGATATTATCAACAAGTGAAATCATAATTGAGCGATGATAGTGATAAAAAACATACCAATTATAAATGGCGTGACTCGAAATGACCTCAAACTGAATAGGACGCTTGAATGAACATACGTTCAGGTAACGCGGTCGGGCGATGCGTCGCGTCAAATGTTCAATCATTTGAAAAGCGTCTAATTTCGATTTATGAAAATTTCATTAGCTCTCCGGTCAAATTCTATCAATTTAGCTCAGCAATTGTTTCATTTTCACCCTTTTCGACCTTGCATCTTTTTGAAGTTGCGCATGTGCTTCTTTGAAATTAAAAAGGCGATATTTCAGCATTGAATTTCCAAATGCAGAAAAGCTGAAAAGTGTACCGCCCACGTTCTCTTTAAAGCAGGTGCAATTTTGGCTACTTCAAAGCGATTTAATAAAATTAGACGAAAATTTACAGCTATCATGTCCCTTAATCCTTCTGCAATAAAACGTCTCAATTAAAAAACGCTCTAATCAGTGCGGATTTTTTACAAGGGCAACCGTAATGCCTTTGGCTATTATTCTAAACAAAAAGACACTCGAAACTCATGATTGAACACCTCCTCATAATCGCTCATTTTCTCGCAGCTGCTCCCTTTGTACAAGAATCTATTTCCGTTCAAAAGCCGACCTTCACCTCCCACCTTCTATAAGAATCCAATGAATTTACATAACACGTCCTCCTTTTTTTTCTATTTATTAGAAGATGGGCGGAGGAAAGATGAATTCAGATCGGGTTAAATGATAATAAATACTGCAACACCCGCACACACGCTTCTGCACAATTAACATGCGCAGGTGTAAAATATGACGTCACCACTGACGTCATCATTGCATAATTTACCATCTCGCAACGTCTACATGAGAAATTTATTGTGGATGATAGAATTTTTTCAAGTCGAGTACTTATTCGCCTGTCTAGCATCAATTTACATGCTTTATTCAAAATTTGCTCGCTTACAAACTGTTTAATGACACGTTGACAAACTGCGTTCAATCTGTCGAATAAAAGAGTAATGAACTAAACAAAATTTTTACTTTACTACAACAAATCTAAACCTATTTCATAATAATAAATAATAAGTATAATGCTATTTAAAAATAGCATATTGCAAACATTATCTATAGGGCAGCATAAAGTAATAGTTATTAAGTGATGCGATAAAACTTTCTACTGCAAGTACAGCACATAACATATAAATTCTTATGTCTCTTTTTTTTGTCGTTTTTTTTGTGACATATATACTTAAAACAAGAAAATAGACAGGATACTGTAAACACTGAAGATGATAAGATATAGCATATTTTATATACCGAATATTGCATTAATTTATGTAATACATACTAAATATACATTATATATAGTGTGTATATACATTTATATATTTCAATGTATATATTGTGTACATGTTATCGTATTTATATATTTATACGGTATATGCTTTAAGTATGCTTGTTAGAAGAATTACTAAAAGTTCAATGAGAAACATCCTCTTTCTTTTGTAAGATCTTGATTAATTCTGTTTGAAGCTGTTCTGTAAGAAAGGTTTTTGACCAAATATTAATATATTTATAAAATACAGAAAATTTAATCTGACGCTTGGCACGTGTCAATTAAAAAGATGCCAGGCGGAAAAAAAGCAGGTCAAACTGTCCATCCCCCAGGCGAAACTTGTATGTTTTATTACCGAGCTGTCAATGTATTTATAAAGCGAAGTGTCGGGTCCTTTGAGATTTTACATCATTATTGTAATAATTCCTTTATAAATATAACAGTTACTTTTTAGTTTTATTCGTTTAAATAAGAATAATAGCGGTTTTTTTTAATTATTTTAAGCTAAAATGTTTGTTTAATAGATGTTTATTTTCGCTATTAATTAGGAAAATGGAGGATAAAACAGGACAGGGTTCACCAATTACATATATTTATTCTCATAGGACATTAGCTATTCGAAAAAAAATGATTAAAATTTGTAAATGACAGCTCACATATTAGCTTTATTATGCCCTTAGAGAACTATGGAACGTGACTGGGCAGCTCACTCACCTCTGGTCATGTTGTATACAGCGTCTAAAGAGGAGTCACTTTTGTTCTTTTCCTGCAAAACAATTCATTATATAAGCTGGTTTTTCGAGTAGCCTCGGATAATCCCGATTTAAAATAGAACGAAACTGGAGATCAAAGGCGGCTCTTCGTTATAAAGGTCATTTAAGGCAGATATTATATGTAAATCGTACTCGAAATTCGTTTGAACTTTATAAAAATATTACAAACAAAGCTCGGCCGCTCGCCACTCTCTTTCCCTTTTATAATATTTATTATATATAATATTATACTATAAGCGTCAATTATGATATTTTCATTTCAAACAAAAAGAATGTTTTGGTTGTTGAATTCTAATTACGATTTGAGAAGGTCATATCTCCAATGAGAGGATGACATTTAGAACAGACTGTCTTTGTTTTGAGTACATTTACTTGCTAATCACTTCGTGACTCTGTCTGCCAACGACAGATGTTTGTCTTGGCACTGGCAAACATTCATGTTTTCAATACATTCATGTATTTTCATTAGTTGATTGAATACACTGGAATCGTAAATACTGCAAAATGCTGCGATGAATTGTCAATGCTCACTCGGCTATGACAAACCTCGATTGCTCGTTTTAATCGAGTTTGATCAAAACGTTTATCGCATTAAGTTCTCTTCCGCCCTCAAAATTTACCAATAAAGCTTAAATACATACAATAATATATTCATTCGAATCTTTCCGGAAAACAAATTATTGGCAATAAGGAAAAAAGAAACGCCTGAGGGCATGGAGTTGTATATGTTTACACTCTAGATTATATTAACAGGTGGCTGTATACTACATGTCGATTAATTTCTTTTTTTTAACAAATTTGATCTAATAGCCGTATAAATATAATTAGAAATTAATTTGCGATTACTATCGATTGATTTATTATTGATTAAGTAAATTACCTGTTCAGTTGTCTCCATTTTCGCGTCCAGGGGCGTCGAGGCGTCGACGTCGGTGACGTTTATGTCGTCCGGACTATCAGCTTCCCAGGGCACATCGTCCCTCGGCGTTGACGGCGTTGAACGCTCGTCCTTACAATTTTGATTGGCCTCTTTCTCTGCGGTTTGCCCCATTTTGCTAAAATCAAATCTCTCCGATTGACCGAAGCTGAGATTTCTTGCCCATAAATAGCCTAAGGGGTTAATGTAAGGGGGCGGAGCTTTTTTATTCCAAAATTCCAAAGCGTTCGCCTTATTCTGGACGGGGACATCCGGCACTGGAGGTGAGAAAGGAAAGAAAGGAAATGCCGGATGAGGAGATCTCGGGACGTACGGCGGATTGTTGAATGGCAAAACAGGGAGTCTCGTTGGCAAAGAAGGATTAGGCGTCATCATCTTGGGTCGCTTATAATTCTCCTCTTCCTGTTTAGGAGGCGATTTTGAAGGTGTTATTATCCTCTTTCGGGAGCCGCCATTGAACATTGCTTTAACATCCTCCCAAGCGTGAACAAGCTCTTCATGGGGTTCGGTATAATCTAGGTGTAAGTGCCTTCTCCAAGAATTGAAATTAGCTGCATCTGGATGTTGATATTTGGCATTGGGAGTACGATGAAAATGGAAGATAAATTTGTTAGGCGAAAAGAAGAGATCGCAAAAAGAACAACGAATACATTTCGCTCTGGAACTATTATAACGTGAGGGTACAAACTGACCCTTACAACCCCAGCCACATTCGTGATAGACGTTAAAGGCAAAATTATCGGGCAACTTAGGAGGTGATATCTCTTCTAGAAACGACGTTACCAAGCGTTCGGCTTCTCTCTTCGTAATCATACCACAACGGCGAGATGATATTGGCATAGCTCCAGCCCTCCTTAATATTTCTAATTGTACTGCTCATTTAAAAGAGTCAAATTCAATATTTAATTAATTAAATATTGTATTTAAATTACCTGGCGTGCATTGGACACAAGTTATACCAAGGGCAACTCTTCGATTATGAATTTCGTTATATGAATAATTTTTTAACAAGGAATTTGATATCTGAGCCAAGCATAGACGTTCTTTTCCATCAATAAACAAACTTACAATAGGCACCCCGTGTAGAATAACAGTGCCAACTGTATTTTGTCTCGGATCAAAATCATTAATATCCGATGTTGTTGGAGGAAAAGAACCAGGTAACAAAGCTGTTGTATTATCCATTCTTTAATTTCTTTTTTTCTATCTTTACCTTTTCTCTCTATCTTTTTTTCTTTTCCTATTATATATTTAAATATATTAAATATGTAATACTCTATCTGAGAATTTTTCCTTGCTCTATTTGCTTTTTTCTCTCTCTCTCTCTCTCTCTCTCCCTGCCTCTGTCTGTCTGTCTGTCTAGTTATCTTTCTTTCTTTCTTTTTCTATCTCTCTCTTTCTTCTCTCTTTTATATTTGATTCGTATACTGTATATATAAATATATATATATATATATATATATACACTCTTTCTAATTTATTTTCAAAAACCTATAAATAAAAAAGAGAAAAAAAACTTGGATGTAAATTCGATGAAATTACCCGAATATGTACTCGAAAAAATTCAATCAACGACTTCCATTGACCTACGAAACGACGCGTTCACGAATATGCGATTACGAATCGAGCAAGTAATAAATAGGATAATTCACTAACAAATTGCGAGAAAATGTTCAACCGACTGGAAGAAGAGCAAGCTGACGCGCAGCTGAGGTTCGCGAAGCTTTCAAATATTATATAAAATTCTAATATGTTTTATAAACATCATTTATACATAAGACAATTTATAAAATTTCTACAAATATCTGTTTCTTTTATAAACAAATCTTATAAATACTTGATAGAAATTACTTCTTGATTTATTAAGGTAATTTCTAGGAAAATTAAAAAAAATAAATATATCACCACCGGAGGGAAGTAACATATATAACGTCATATATAACAATTAAAATATTTTGTTTAGCCTGTTAGATCTTGAAGATATTGACGATTTATCGAAATTTGTGCCTACTTTTAGCTGCGACCTTTCAAAAAAATTAATGTAAAAAACTTGCTTTATCTTTCTTATTTGAAAACAAAATAAGTCTATTTAAAATTGTCGATAAATTAGTAAATATAAATGTTTTTATATATATTAATAGATTAGTTAAAATAATAAGGAAAGTAAGTTAAAGTCATACATACCTCTAATTACTAAACTTTAAGTTTCGAACTCGGGCGGAAAGCCAATGGACGATCAAAGGAAACGTTTACCAATGATGTTGATTGAATGTAACAACACAAGACATATGCAGCCCAGCAGGACATTCTCTCTTGCCTTGCCCTTGTTTGTACTGGGTGCTGATTGGTCAACTTCCACAAGGGGCGAGAGCTGATTGGTTTAAAATATTCTTTATTGCATAAATTTTCTCTACAGTAACATAAAAAAAACGTTTATATTTACTTTCACGGAATATTTTTTTCCTTTCTCATTTAACTATATTAAAAGTTCAACTTAACAAAAGTCATTTTTTTAGCATTGGAACTGAAAGTCAAAGAGTTATTTTTATCACTAACCAAGTGATAATTAAATTACTAAACTGACAACTGTCTTGTATTATATTCCATTTCTCGTAACAGTATCGACTCTTATTCGGTATCTTTTCCAATTTCTTTCAAAACATCTTTATGCGTTCGTTTCGTTAAAGTTGAATGTTTTTTCTTTACATTTTATCTCTTTTTATATAGTTTATTAGAATATGTATATGTGTATATAAATATATATATTAATATATAGAAAAGAGTATCAGAGTCGTAAACAACAATTAACATAAATACTCTGTAAACGCGAAACAACCGTAATATAATGGCAGTGTAGAGTGCATAATTAATATATGAGTTTTATTGCGAAAACAAGCAGCGGTGCATAAAAAGTGAAAAAGATGAGAAAACGTTCGAATAAATTTTACAGTATTGTATTTATAATCATAGTTAAAAGGATTTACACCGCAACCGACTGTGTTTTAAAAGCTGCTGACAATTCTTTAGGTGAACAAAAGATGTCGGACATTAAATATTCCTCTTAAGTTTGCTTTCGTGTTTGTAATAATTGAATACCATTAACTTTTATGTTTTTCTATTTTCGCTATAAAGTAAATTGGAGAAAAATATCGAATTGATCATGAAGAAATAGAAATAAATATGACAAAGATTACTATCCATTGAACAGTTCTCATCTTTAACTTGCTTTCTTTTGTTAAACTCTTAAAGACAGATAGAATGAGTGTTACTTTTATTTTAATGAATTATGTATAGAAATAATAACAAAAAGTATGTAGTATATAGATTCATTTATGTATAAATATACAATTATATATATATATATATAGAATTTGGAATATATATATATATATATTTATGTATATATAATATACAATACAAGAATTATTCACACTCGATCATGGGCATCGAACAAAACGTAATTGTATTCAAAAAGAGTGCATACATATTTCTAACCAAAATGAAATATCATCCTTGTTGTTTTTCCATTAAACGCATTATTGACGTCTTTTATAAGTACATATTAATATAAAGTACATTAGATAACCGATATGTACGTATATGTTATGCAAAATACCTCTTTTTTTATACATGAAGTAGGATATTAATTTAAAATAAAGCATAAAGTAGTTGTGTTTTGTTTAAGTTAAAATCTATTATTTCTAATAGTTTTTTATTTGTTTACTTATCTTTTCTTACCCACCATTTTTCTTTTGAATTTTTTTACTTACTCCAAATATATAGAACAATTAAACATTGAAAATTCATATAAGTTCTTACATCTGGCGTATTATAAAGCTCTCTACCTATATACGGGCTCAACAAATAAATTCACATCAAAAGAGCAGTTCTTTTTTTTTTACCCTCCTTCTTTCCCCCCTACCCCCTCACCTCCTCTCTCTCTCTCTCCCCCCCCTCCTTCCTTTTTCCAAAACATCTACGTCATGTATTTATCCCATTTTTCTCCTTACCATTTGGTCCTTCTATTACTTGTTGCATTTACCCCTACTAGTGAAGAGGGTCAATTATTTCTTTTTGCGCTACTAAAATAGAAATCTAATTTAAGATTATATTCTTTGACCGTCGAGATAAATGAAAAAGTGTTTATTCGATGTAAAAATAGCTTACGTAAACATAAAATGACCGTATAAACCAAACTTCTGGAATTTTGTTTTGATAAATACTGAATTTATAACATATGTACAACGCATATAAAGAGTATATAGATAATTAAATAAAGAGAAATAATATGTAATGCGCTTTTAATCAAATGCCCGGCATATTTATTATGCATATATAATGTCTGTTGATAGAAGTAGTTAGAGGTTTGCGCCTGCGCTGTGCATTAAATTGAAAAGAACGTTTTATTCGACGCTCAGCAATAAATTAGCAGTTTGCAGTATAGTTCTATACTTTATTCAATGGCTATTTTACGAGTACAATAAGTTGCTTTTGAGCGCACCATTTAAGCTTATTGTATTGTTCCTTTTAAGATATTGTTACTGTTCAATTAATCAATCCTACTTTGGCTTTTTTTCTTGTTCTAAATATGAATCAACAAAAGACCTCTTGCGTTTGACGAGACGCTCTCTTTTTTTTGTCCAAAGCTTACACGATTAATCATCTTGGAAAAAAAAACGGTGTCTGAAAGGACGATAGTTTGACTGCAAAAGAGCGGTCGCAGTAGATTAGGCGTCTAAGCTGAAAATTGGCAATTAATGTGTTGATGAAGCCTGATAATTGCAGTGCACCAAGTATATCGACTTCTCATTAAGTGAGTTGCAGACACACATTTCATGGGAGACGAGATCTAATGACAATAAATGTTCTCCTCCCCCAATCGATCGTAATTTAGGAGAGTAATTCCTTATAATTCATCACTATTATATATTATATCGAACGCGTGCATATCGTTCATCTAAGATAGTGTTCGACCGGGCGTCGCTAATAGTCAAGGCGTCTGTGTGGAAAATATTATCAAATTTGATTTCAACGCCTCGGCACCACGCAGGCCAAAGGTTAGTGCGTAGGGGCGTCACTCGGGGAGCCTTTGTCGTCACGGAATTAGCTTCGGTGTGATTTCCGTATGAATAGACGCTTCAACACTCGTCAACATTAATTAGCGAACGTTCGACGCGACGACTCTTTGCGCGGACACGCGTACCTTTCATTAAACTTTCATTAAAACATTTACCGCACAAAATTACTATAAAATGTCAAACAGATTCGACGTTTGTTTTTTAATCAACGAAAGTTCATTAATTATTTATTTACAGTTTAGCTTTTAGCTTTTCCTGAATTTTTAATCTACAGCAATTAAATGCATCGTCAAGGCACCAAAAACTTCAACCTTTATCAAAAATTCCCTTTTTCCATCATATTTATACGAATATAATTAAACTGAATAACAAAATAATTAGATTATAAATGTCGGACAACTACGGATGTGGTCACAGGTGGATGAGCGCATGCGCCTGGCGATTGAAGTCACCATCTGTCCGTAACGTCGTCATACATAACATTTTATGCACGAATGACCAAACTATTATTGCAGACTATTGCGGTTGAAAAAGTTCGTACGAGCAAAGGTCGTAGCAGCGAGAATATTTCACCGACCTTTCCTAACCTGTACACTTCAAAGGATGTATGCATCGCACCTGGACAGTTGATTACGGAAAGGTTGTTTTTTTTCTTCTACAGTAACAATATACTGTATATAAGTTTTAAAATATCAAAACACGTTATTCAAGTACATTTTCATTATTTGTGATAAAATTCTCTCTTTCTTTCCAAATGAGGGAAAAAAAGAAATAAAAATGAAACAAGCATAAAAAAAGGATTATTCTCATTTTTCTTTTCCTTTTTATGTAAATTTAATTGCTATTCTTATAAAGAGAAAGGGAGAAAAATTTAATTCAATTTTCTCTTTTCGATAAGCAACATTTTAAAGTCAAGGTCATTAATCAAAAGAGTAACACTGAAATTACAAACTATCTAATGCTTCTTTGTGTGTCATGCGTTGTGAAAAGATGTAAGTTAATCGCAGTTTTTTCACAATAGAAAATAGTTTCAAGTGTCATCCTTTCAGTAACTCTTTCACTTCAACTAATTAATTTTTTTCCATTTCGTAATAATTTCTCGTCTCGTATATTTCCATAGAATTTGCAAATGATGCTTAACAATAATAATTAGTTTATAATGCTATTTATTCTTTCTGTCCCCCTCTCTTTCTTTCTATTTGTCTACTTACAACCGTTTTTACTCCATTTATCTTCTAATCCCCCTCGCCACCCCTTCTCTCTCTGTCTCTCTCTCTGTCTCTCTTTCTCTGTCTCTGTTCTATTTGTATCACTTATTATTAAATTTGATTTAGAATCATAAATTTAACCTTTACTTGATTTAACTCTCTAAACAGATCTATATTAACGTTTTACGTATATTTTTCTTTCTTTCTTTTAGTTATTCTTTGCTTTTCTCGCTTCCTTTTCCCGCCATCATCTCTATGGTTCGTGTGTGATGTCTAAAACTACAATTAAATATCTTTTATACTCGATAGATGGCACTATTAAGTCTAAGATTTATCGTTACTTATTTTGAAGAGTTTTAAGTTTTTCGACAGGTGTCGCTTTATTAAGAAGCCGACGTTTTAAGGCATTCGGCCTGAGATTGATTCTGAATCAGCTTCAATACGTGAAAAATACACTGTTTATTTCGACAATATGATCCAAACAGCGAACACAAACCTATTGGATATTATTGAATTGTAGAATATTTATTAAAGTTTGTTAATTATTCATATTTATGCATAAAACAAATAATTAATAGGCGGCAAAATCTGTAATTATTTTTAAATTGATTTCCTTTCAGATTTAGTATGCTTATATTAAGAACTTTATCATGATTACGAGAAAAGAACGGATATCCAGATTTCGAAGGTATATTATATCGAAAACTTTTAAAAGATCCTTTGAAGTGTGACCCCTCAACTTGAATTACGTAATCCTTATTAATATTCCTAATGCCTGTATTGAATTTTTTTGTGCATGATACACTATTAAATGTAACCTTAGACCAAAGACGCGTGTATACAGTATGTAACTTTTGTGAACATATTCAACGGGAATATTTTAATCAGTCATAAAAAAAACCACAGTAGTTCGCTTAATTAAAAAGGGAAAAAAGGGTTACATTCCGAACGTTCTTTTAATCCAGGGCAAAAATATTCGAGCTGAAGAAAGCGCTTCGTTTTATTAGCGTCGATAGCTTGCGTTTATTTTCCCGCCCTCTTCCTCCTATCATGTATAAGTGATGCATTGAACTCACCTACGTCAGCATCCTACGCCGTGTTTACGGAAAGATTACGTAGTAAAGTCTGCCATTTATTTATATTTAAGCTGATACGGTCGGCATATTTCTCAAACGCTCGTATTAAAATTGAAAATAAACATTGAACGACTCTTGAATAGTTAGAATATATTCACAAGTTTCTTACCTTTCGCCCCTTATAGTTCAATTTAGCTTAACTTGACACTTTAACCTTAAATCGTATAGAAAAGGATCGTAATGAGAATAAAACTCCCTAACCATTCATAACACAAGTATAATTAATAATAGAGTTTTATTTGGATTCTTTTTAACAAGAACGATGTTTTTATGTTGTACAATCAAAGAAAATCCATAATTTAGTTAAACCTCAAACAATTTAAACGTTCACAAAGAATATAAACTCCCCAGTCTAGTATGAAAAGGTAAGGCTAAGTTACGTTTGAATATAAAATTCACAGCTCCGATATGGTTTTAAAAATGCATAAATTATGCAAATATAAAAGTCTCTTAATCGTTTTATTAAATTTTAAAGTAAACAGAAAAATTGGTAAACGCCACATATCGCGTAATTGACATCTAAAATGAACAGGTGCATCGCCTGCTTTTTCCCTTAGCCTTCTCTCTATCTCTGTCCTTTTCTATTTATCTTTCCTACCCTCTATCCGCCTGTCTTGATACTTTTTCCTTCAATATACTGTTCTTTTGTTACAAGGCTACGTATTCCACAACTAAATTATTTATAAACTATGTTTCCAGCTTTATTTCTCCTTCCATGAGAAGAACTCTTGATCGCCCGCCCTTTTCTTTCTTTATTTCCTTGCCCTATCATTTCCCATTATATAAAACTATGTGAGCATATTTTGTTAATATCTCCTAACATTTCTCCTCATCTATTAAAAATCCCTGAAAGAGATTTATGGTATAGATATATCTTTAATATAGACTATGTAGCTAGCAATATACATATATAAATTTATATATATATACAGTATATATATATATATATATATATATATATATATATATAACCTTTTCTCTTTTGTTTCAGGTGCAACACACTCTTACATGGTATTCTAGAATCAAAGTGGACGCAAGTCATTATCATCTTCTTATCGATAGCAAAAGCATTATTAAACGTTTTTCTAATATTAATAGCGTTGGATTATTTAGTAGGTAAGGAGAAGAGAAATTTTATATTTTTATTACTTTGTTTATGTTTAGAGAATTCTTCGAATGCTTTGCTTTTTTTATCTATTTAAATATTTCACCCATCAAAAACCTTGCAAGGGTCTTTAACCGAAATAAAACGTATATTGAACTTATACAATCAACAATAAAAATAATCAACACGCCAGAGAAAAATCACCCCCCTTCCCCCCTCTCTTTTCCTCTCTTTCCCCCCTGTAGAGTTGCACTTGTGTCAACAATCAATTCATTTATTCGTTTTTCTGGTTTTCAATTATTATCTTTCAACTTTTAAGCGGGTTTATGAAATTAGTTTATAAGAGGACTTTTTTCAAAGATATTTAAGTATTATATATATTTAAACTTTATGTTTATTTGTATAAATATAATAGAAATAGGAAATATGCGGGTAGCTTAAAGGCTTATGTAAGTTGGGATGAAATTTCTATATATCACCGTTTATATTGCATAATGTATGCATATGTAAATATGAAAGACGGCAGGTGCGTCATAAATTACTCTGAGAAAATAAAAAAGAAAGAGGAGGAGAAGAGAGAGAGAGAGAGGGGGGCAGAGAAAAAGTAAGGCGAAAAGGAAGAAGCAGGTGACAAGGAGGCTAAAAAATTTTTAAACAATTTATCATTTCTCGCTATTCCGCTCGTTTGCGTGATCCCGCTTCCCTGGCTAGCTTAAAGTTTTTCTTTCCATTCCCCCAATAGTAATAATTATAACCGTATAAGTTTACCTTTTCAGTAGAATGCGTGAGAAAGAATTTCTTTAGAAATACAAATAACATAAATTAATAGAATAAACAGATGGAAAGAAGAAGGATATATTGTTGACTATTAACGTCAAACTTGTTAATTTAGTGAACAAAATTGGCAGGTAAAAAAAGACGAAAAAATTGAAGTAGACAGATAGAGAGACAAATAGACCGAGCAATTCAATACTATTGAAAAGAGCATGTTTTACATTAAGTTATTGTTACCCTAAGTCGCTTTTTATTTCTTATATTCCCTTTGTAAGATCTATACGCCAAGGTAGTAAAATATACGTAAAAAGGAGTATTTCTTTTTCATGATTTCAGACGGAGATTTCAATACGTCTGTAGTTTCATTTTTACTTTATGGTCTTCTCATTTTACACATTTGTTTACTCTTTACACAGATAAGAATGTCGAAAGCGATGATGAGAAAAAAAATAGTCTAAAAGCCGTTCAGGTGACCCTGTTCTCAATCTGCTTATTCATAATTTCTATATTCATGTTAGAGGTTTGTATTTATCTCTTTAAACCAATTGATTAAAGACAATAAAAATAATTATAGTAAAAAAACAAATAATAGATAATAAGTAAAATAACGAGGAAAAAACCTTTAATAAGAGGATTATAAGTGGTGGGTGGTTGAATGGGTAAAGAATCGAAGAATATGGATTATTTGACCTAATAGCGTCCTTTGTTAATTAGGTGTATAATGTGGTGAGAAGAAATATATATATTTGTATTTTATATATAAATATATAGGTGATTTAGGTTAACATAGAAAACTTAAGTAAAAAAAGAAAATCCAGCGTTGAGTGTGAAAATTAACAAACGTTCGTGAAAATTTACGCAGGGGATTCACAGCCTAAAAACCGTCAAGTGTATTTGTTATCTTTTAAACATTCCCTTTTGAGACGATTAACCTTTTAACCAATAAGAGAAAAAAATTGAATTCTTACCGCCTTGTTTATCGACCATTTATTACTTTAGCTAAAACTGACCTCATTTTTTTCCTATGAGAAAAGAGCGTCCTATTTGGTAAATAGAACTAGGCCGCAAAATAACGACGCCGGTCTCGGTCTTCTCAATATGAGAGAAGAGTAAACAGGCAACCTTATCTCCTCTCTCCGAATGCAAACAATCGTAAAAAGTCTCTTTCTCACTTTTGTTTTCCAACTTTTATGTTACTTTCCTTATGTGTATCAAAGTTTCTAGTTATTTTTCTCGTTTCTTATCTTACCAAATGGATAATTTATACACACAACAATTTTATTGTCGCTAGTCATCGTTTCTTTATTCTTTATCAACAGATTCTATTAAGGATATTATGCAGACAATTGACCATCTTGGACGAAAAATTGGAAGTAGGTTATTAAAAAACAATTTCAACAATAGATAAAACCATTAAATAATTTATGTCGCTATTTTTTAGTTATTTATCATAGATTTTTATAGGTTAAGAAAGTGAACGGAAGTCTAACTTCTTTTAATAAAGCATTCTAAAATATTTCTATAGGTCTTTGATTGCTTCACCGTCCTCGTTACCTTCGTTCTATATGTCTCCTTCTACGGGGCTTTACCCACGTCTAGAGAAAATGCCTACGGCTGTGGATTACTTATATTACTTAGACTATGGCGTTTGAATAAATGTAGGCATAGTAAGTACAAAATCAAATCATATATGTACCGACATCTGGCGGATACTTTTGATATTATATATAATGCAAAACAAACAATCTACACGTACTATACATATAAATATTTACATTTAATTCTCATTTAGCCTTCCAAAGAAAGTATAAAAAAAGAAATACCTATTTGAAATGCCGATTAGAGAACGCTGAATTGCGGCTAAAAACTTTAAATGGATTAGTTTTGCAACAAAGAGTAAGTTGCCTTAGATATTTAGTTGCTCTTCCCTATGCCCTATTTTTATGTTTTAATTAATCTTTTACTGCTTCTTTCTCCCTTTTGAATATTCTTAGCGCGAAATTGAACAACTTAAAAGAATCAAACAACTTACTGGTAAGCTATTATGCGATTAGCGTTTTTTATTGTTTTTTTCTTTTTAATCAATGAACAAATTTATTGAAAAGTTCATTAGCTAAAAGAAATAAACAATAATACTGTACTACTTTTTAACTAGATATTCAAAACCTTCAAGTTCAATATTTGGGAAGCGCGCCAAATATAGGATTAGGAGCTGCAATTTCGACAATAGCTCCTTCAAACCCTAATGAAGCTTTGACGGACGCAGTAACTTCTACTCCAGTAAACAACGAGGAAAGGAGAACGTTAGATAAATCTGTGCTATTAGTCCCAAACCACTTATCGCCTATTAGACGGTCCAGGGGGACAGTTTCTAGTGGATATACTAATCCCAGTTTTGACGATATACCAGACGAAATGAAAGAAATTCAAAGAGTCTCGGAAGTACCAGTTCCCTTTGGTAGTACAGCAACAATAGGAGAGATATCAAAGGTAAATAATCCTCAATAAGCGTTTCCCATTATAATGTTAAATAAACTGGCCATTAATTTTGACAGTTGGACATGCCTACAACGGATTTGTAATCCAAAAATACCAAAACCAAAAATTCAAAATCTGATTTAAAGTGCTCCTACTCCACTGCAAAACTGTTAAATCTTGTTGAACTATATAACAAAACTTAGTCAAAATATTTACGTCATATTGCATAATATATATATACTGTATATCTATATGTCTATACATTTAAATGTTCAGCCTATTATCTAAAGAAAACTTTTATAAGTAATCAAAATATACGAAACTTAACAAATTTGATGATTATCTTGTTGATTTATATTCTAACTATTGACCTACTGAAAGAGAACAATTGCGAAATATCTTTATTAATCTAGTATTAGATGTAATCTAGATATTTTTTGTCCTATACTAGAATATTTCTGTACTACAATATATATATATATATATATATATATATATATATATATATATATATATATATTATATATTATATATTATACAGTTATATAATAGTTATTTCATCATTTCGATCAATACTAGTTTTCTTTGGAAATTCTTATTATAATTTAATAGGTTTTTCTTATTATTATATTTCACTTCAGATGGCAGCACTCATATTTCAATATTAAACTAGGTAATTGATTATTTTTGACAGACTATTAGAATGTTTCATAGTGAATCTATTGCGTAACAATTTATAGTAAAGTTGACGATGGAAGGAAAAAGAGAATATCCAGAAGGAGGATGGGGTTGGTTTTGTGTTTTAGGTTCTGGAATAGTTCACATTATTTTCGGATTAGTTAATAGAGCATTCGGTGTTTTTTATGTTGATTTCCTTGAGAAATTTCAGTCATCAAATAGTGTGATAGGAGCTCTTGGAGCTCTAAATATTGCAATTTTCGGATTATCCTCCCCATTTGTTGGTAGAATAACCGACAAACTGGGCTACCGGCTAACAACGATAATAGGTGCATTTATAGTATCAGGATCTTTCATCATCACGGGTTATGCTACACATCTAGCAGTACTGTTTGTATCAGTTGGAGTTTTATTGTCTTTTGGTATGGCATTATGTTTTTCTCCAAGCTATCTTATCATTAATATGTATTTTAATAAAAGAAGAGGCATTGCTATGGGCTTGTCGACCCTGGGTTCGGGTATAGGTTGTTTAGGGGCACCCCTAATCGAGATTCTTTCTGCTAATTATGGATATTCAAGTTCCTATTTAATGTTAGGCGGTATAAGTTTACATTTAATTGTTTCTGGAGCTCTGTATCAAGTACCACCAAAAACCCTTGAAATTACAGATGTCGACATTGCAAAAATTGAACTTGAAGATAAAATAGAAGATATCAGCAATTTAAAGAAATCCAATAAGAAAATGACTTTACTAAAATCCTGGAGAAATCTTTGTAGTAATTCATTATTTCAGTCCGTCCTGTTCGCCAATTTTACGATTTGCTGTTTATCCGGAGGACTAGCAGCATTTCAAATAGCCTTTGCAATGGATAGAGGACATACAAAAGAAATATCTTCATACCTTTTTACTGGACTGGCAGCGGGTGATATACTAGGACGGCTTATGAGTGGTTTTATAGTGGACTTGAAATTAGTTAAACGATTTAGAACACATCTTTTTCAAATACTTTGTGCAATATCAGGAATTTTCACGCTTTCTCTACCTCTTGGTTCGTCTTTCACTTTTTATCTGGTTTTTTCTATACTGTAAGTTTAAAAATTTTTCCATCTTTTTCCTCATTAAATGAGAATTGATAAGACAGAGAGAGAATGCGCAGGGGAACAATATTTGTTCATCAGCAAGTTTCCTAAATACTTCATTGATATAATAAACTAGAATATGATGAAAGGGAGTATTTTGGGAAAACCATCTCTCTATTTACTTACTAATTAAATAAATTACTAATTAATAGACACGATATCAACTAAAATGTTTTACTCGTTTTAGAAGGGGATTATCTATGGCTACATTGCTTGCCCAAAAATCCATAATGGTATCGGACGTTGTTGGAGATGATTACACAATGGATGGTTTAGGACTTTTGTTATTCGCTAACAGTTCTGGAATAGTCATCACCAGAATAGCTGGAGGTAAGAATATACTGTCGAACATTTACAGCTTTACATTTATTCGTGTAACATTTCAGGTTTACTAAGAGATACAACTGGCTCACACGATGTGTCTTTTTACCTGTTTGGAGCACTTGCTGTACTAAGTATTATTGTTTATGGTTGTAAAATAAAACTTGGAAAGTAATTACAAATCGTATAGTCATCTTTTACATTACAAATATAGGCCAAACGATTAAGTATTGTTTTTCCTCTACCTTCAAACTGAATCGAATTATGAGTCATATCTTATTTTACCATTCAAATAATAACTCCTAATATCACATAATTTTAACCATATGAGTAGTGTAGTATTTCCTTAGTACAAAGTCAGAAAGAGAGTAAAAGATCTTTCATTTTTCTCTCTATTTATGTAAAATATTTTGGATTCGTTTAATTGTTAGAGATTCTATTCATCTAATTAGGATATATAATCTATTTTTAAATATATTTTAAAACACTTAGCATATTCATATAGCATTCTTCGTTTTAGAGCATTTTCTCCTATTCATCTTTATCTATATATATCAATATTATATTACACATAAACAGTAAACAGTCTATATATTAACGGTTTTTTGTTATAAACACACAGAATTTCTCATTTGATAAAATATAAAAACTATAAAAAATTTTTTGTACATATTTTAAAAGGATAAAAAATAAACATAAATACGAAAATATTTGCTTTACTTTTTGGAATCAATCAACTGCTTTCAAGTTTTTCGTTCAAGCATCTGTAGTTGGCTTTTCGAGAGAGTACGGTGGGGGAGGACCATCATCGTCGTATGTTGGTAACCTAAGCACGTTTGGCGATTGATAAGCTTCAACGTTAGGCGAAAGGGGAGTGGTGCTAAATTGCCTGCTGGGTAGAGGAGGTGGGAGGCTAGAGCTTGGTAAAACTGCATAGACATTTGGATCGTCAATTTGAGATTGAAGGCTTCTCAATTTGCATTCTGCGACTTCCGCGTAAGGATTTTCACCCATAGCTTCTAAAGCTTTGGGCGCATCTGAATAAAAATTTGTGCTGCAAGCTCCTCCCCCTCCTATACCATTAGGACCAGCCGAACATGCTCCATCCGCATCAAAAACTGGATTACAAGCGTTAATCACATCTACATCAAAGTGTTCTCGATTTAAATTAGCCTGATTTTGAACTTGTTCTTGTGGTAACTTTCTTCTGATGAGCATAGATCAATAAACTTTGAGTTTTTTAATAAAATTAATTATTCAACTTACGCTTGTCGACGTCTGTAAACTATCAGGCTGATAGCAACACACAAAATAGTTAGAACCATTATTACTATGAGGAGAATATACCAGTGCTTAGAAATAACAGATGATTCATTTTTGTAAAGTTTCTAAATGATAGAACAGTGTCTGCAATTAGTATTGTACATTGAATATTGATAAACGAACGTACTTCTTTTTGATTTGGAGCAAAAGAGTTTGCACTATTTGGTGATGTTGAAATCGGTATGTTACAATAAGTACCACCAAATCCAAAAATACAAATACAGCTCCCTTCTTTACATACTCCATGTACGCAGGGAACGTATGGATGACCCAATTCATTTTTATCCTTACAGGCATCCTTTTCGCATAGTTCACCAAAATATGCCTTACTACAAATACACATACCATTTGTCCGATTACAAACAGCACCATTCAAGCAGGATTTAGCATCACAAACATGAGTTTGACACTTATCACCGGTGTAGACACGCGGACAGGAACATTTCAAGTTTTCAACGCAAGTACCATTGTTTAAGCAAGGATTTTGCAAATCACATACATGACTTTCGCAAGTTTTACCAACAAATTGGTCGGTACAAGCGCATTCAAACATTGCCTTTTGTGGTTCATAACAAGTTCCTCCATTTAAACATGGATTCGAGTCACATTCTTTTATATCTTGTTCACAATTTTCACCTATCCAGCCAGCATGACACAATTTCTTACCCGTTTTCGAATCACAGTCAAAATTGCTGTTTCGTTCTCTTTTACAAAAGACAGAGCAGTCAGTATGATAATAGTTTGTTCGACACTTTACCCAAAATTCTAATTCGATAGTGTTTCTTGTATTATAATAATACTTCCCCCGGAATGATGATTTTCTCTTTTCTCCATTTGCAGCAGTCTTTAAATCGAAGTGAAATCTATCAACCAAATCATCATTATTGTAGCTATCGTGATCGTGAACATCTATGTCTACAACTACTCCACCCTGTATTGTCATTATTAATCCCATTAGAACAGATATAAAGCTGCAGTAAATAGAATATAAAACCTGATATTTATCTCTAACTTGTATCTTATAAGGCTGAAGACCACTGAATCTTGTAACTTTATAGCGATTATTCTGTTCGGACGTTGTTTTGCGCCCTAGAGAGCATGTTTTCTTACTAATAGTAAGGAAAATAGTTAAAATCTCAACAAATAAATGTATATAGATATATATACTTTTCAGATAATTTGGAGAAGCAAACTTGAAAGATGGGATCACACTTTTTCTTACTACCAGTAATAAAAGCTCCACCATCGCACACATCTCCGTCATGTTCCCTAGAATTTCCTTGCCATTGAATTAAATTGACATAAAAATCAGCTACAATTTTCGCCTGAGCTATCCATAACTATATATTTAAACAGAGAGAACTTTAAATACGATATGATGTGTATATAACATGAAACTATATACTGTATATATACTGTATATACTAATATATATATTTGTTTATATTTACAATAAAAATGGAGTAAAAAATGAAGTAGAAATTAAGAATTCGCATCTTTCTTGAATGGATACGCAGTTATGAAAAAAAGGTATAATATCCTGAAAAGAGAAAAGTAAACAAACATAAGTTTAATAATAGTCTATAAGAATGTAATAATAAGAAACTAGGACAAATTTTTCATATTATTTATATTGTATTCGTGTTTTAATTTGTAATAAGGTCTAGGTGAAAAAAAGTTTTATGATCTATTATAATTGAGGTATTGAGAATTCTGTTTAAACTTTCTACATGTAATACAAGTAACAGTGAATTCTACACTATCTATTCAGTAAACTATTGGGACTGTTCCAAAGTCCTTCGTTAAGATCATGTTTCTTATATTGTTGTACTTTACCTTTCCATTACTCACTTACTAAGACATTGTAAAAGGAAGACGAAGAAAATAATACATAAGGACTATAATATCAAAGAGAAATATAGGAGAATGTCAGCCTATTTTATATCTCTCTTTCTAAATATTAAAGCTAACTACATCCATTTATCTGTAGTAAACATTATAAAACAATATAGAAATTCGTCCTTACCCTAGGATCTGCCAATTACTTGAGTTAATTAACACATAAACAAAAACACAATAATCTATGAAATGTTTACGCCTTGATAATCGAATATTCCAAAAGCCAAATCAAACGAAAAAAACAGTTAAAACAGTAGAATAAAATATATGTTTTTATATCCTCTAAATATAATTTCGTACGAAGAAACTTGTTGTAGTATGTGCGTACAGTCGGAATGTGTGTGAACGGGCTTTGATGGTATCCAACAATATAAATAAGTCACGTGATATATATCGTATTGAAATTAGGAGCCGGAAATAAAATTATATATAAAAACTTTTGGTTTACGTATGGTATTACGATGAATGATTGGAATAATCCTAATATTACAATAGTTTAGTAATCATAAAAACTGTATTTGCGGACAATTATTCTGAATCATAGAGGGAAAAGAGAGTTGAATCTATCCAGACATGGAACTACTGCTATTCATAATATTCTTACTGTTGTACCAGGGAATAAAGGAGAATTATAGGCTTATATACAATACATTTCTTTTGTAAATCAAACGAGTGTTTATTAAATATATCGACATAAATATATATATATATATGTTAGTATATATTTATCATTGTTAAAAATGATATAATATTTCTCTCTTATGTTCATGATGAGAACTCGTCTCTCTTCTCCTCATTGAAATACTAATGACAAAACAGTTAATTACTTAGCTTTTCGAAAGCTTCTTAGTAATAAGAAAACTGTTGATTTTTTTGCCTATTGTATTTAAGATACTTCTTTTTTCAAAGTGTGGAATTTCTTTTCATCTTTATTTTACTTTTATAATTTGATTAAATCTTCATTATCGTATCGTTTCTATATCCCTCTTCCCTTATCTCTCTCTCTCTCTCTCTCTCTCTCTCTCTCTCTCTCTCGTACTCTTATTTCAGCCTAAACTGTACAAAAATAAAATATAAGTGCTTTTGTAGGTGGTGATAAAACATAATAATTTATTTTCTTTAAGAAATGTTGTAGGTGGGTGATTTTCTTTTTCATTATATGCTTTCTTCAAAGAAATTACTCACCCTTAACCCTAAGTAGCTAGTAGGCTTAAGTATATTTAAAAAACGGCCTGAGTCGATTAATTACTCTTGGCTTATCATTTAAATTATTACTGTTATTACTAAATTATGTGTAATTTCTTTTATGCAGAGAGAATCTTAGTATTATTCATTCAGAAATGTATCAGATTTGTTTTTTGGGTACATTTCACTTATTACGCAGTTATGTTGATATTTTTTTCAACTCTCTATTCCACCGAGTACGAATAGAATATATAAAAATTCTTATATTTTAAAAGAATAGATATATTGTTGTTGTCTTCATTCTCTCTTTTAATTATTAAATATTAGTTTTATGTCGTTTTCTTTTCTTTTCTATTTTATAAAAGGCAATTTAATATTGATTTAATAAATGAAAAACGGAGAGGAAAAGAAAAATTGTTAAACTAGCAAAACAAGGCTTTGTTTGAAGGATATATTCCTCTTAGAGAAATGATAAAAGTCCCAAAGGGTATGCAGATGGAATATAATAAAAGGTTTAAACAATATGTAATAAGTTATGAACATAACATGATATATAATTAAGATTATTTATACACCAAGATAAAAATAAAATATCAATTAATATATGAAATTTCACTTTGCTACAAAGAACAACTTCTCATATATCGATGATTCATTTATTATTTTCCAGGACTTTTATACAAAATTCTATTAGTGTCTAATGCGTTTCGTTTGTTTTTCTTTTGTTTTTTTTTTATATATATTTTCATATTGAATAAATCCTACTGTTATGTTACTTTTCAATCATTAACTACTGTATATACTACTTTCTCTTTTCTCTCTACTTTTCCTATTTATTTTCGTAATTTATATTAAATAGAATACGCATTAAAAACAATAGCGTCTTTAGAAGGACTAATGCTTCTTCGTTATTATAGTTGTTATTTGTCTTATTTATCTTAAATGAAAACTAACAGGTTTTACTACTATTACTACTATTATTGAAATTTTTGTCCTCTTTTGTATCTTTATTTAACATCCATGATTCAGGATAAAGACTCTTGTCATTAGTGTTTTTCTGTTTTTTGCTTATGTTTCTCTGTACATCCTGGTTCAATGTCCCTCAAGAAAGTATCAATTTTGTTGTATTTTTTTATCATAAATATAACAATGTTTTCACTTCGTTTCGAAAATCTACCAAAACATATTTACTTTTATTACTGTATTTAATTTTGTATTTTCGCGCCAAACTTGGACTATCTAAAGTGACTTAGAACAGTATTTAGAAGGGCATGTTAAGGAAATACTTTTGTCATTGATTTAATGTTTTTATAATAAAATGTCCTCTAATGCCAAAGAAAAACATGTTTTACATATATCTAAAGAAGGTTTCAACTGTCCATCGAATCACTGGGACTCTCTTTCCGTATTTGTACGTAAATATTTTAATTGAGCGATATTTTAGTAATGTAGGCCGGCTCTTCCAGGCGTTCATGTCAATTAGAGGACTTTTAAATGACAACATCTCCATCGATCGAAGTCTTAGGTTCTCTCTATCATCACCCCTCGAATGGCTACGTAAGTAGTTTATCAAGCATTATAAACATTCTCTAATTAGATCGATTTTCAACGACAAATTAAATTACTTAATAGTTGACGAACCTTGGCTAGAATTGCCAGATGGTAGCAAAATTATAGGGGCAATGGATATAATGTATCACTTCGAAAAACAGGTAAGTCACTCTGAAACCTATGATGCTAATTGACGTAATTTCTCTACGAATTTCAGATGACGTCAGCAGTCACATCTAATTGGGCCCAATGCATGGCGTATTATTCTCTACTAAAAGAAAGACTAGTTCCTGCATTGGTAAGAATTATTAAAGTTATTAAATTTGAACTAGTTAGTCCATAAGCCTAGACACTCTGATTAAATTGGCTTTTGATAACAGTATAAAGAATTCTGGTTAAATCCAGAAAATTATCTTAATAGTACTTCTAAAGAATATTCGAGAGCTGTCGGCTTCCCTCTAAATTTAGTTTATTGCGGAATGAAGAGGAAAAGAATTTTAAAGAGCTTAACTTTTGAGTTAAAGAAAGGCGAAGAAGAGATAAAACAATCGGATGAAGTTCTAGTTTGTATTTAAACATCTATAATGATGCTAATACATTCATATATGTTATGCAACTTTCAGATATTGGGTAGAGCGAAAGAGTTTCTTAACATTCTGGAACGTAAGCTCAACGATAAAGAATACTTCTTCGGCGATAAGTAAGCTTTCAACATTAAGCTTTAAACCAAGAGTTATTAATCTTGTTTTTTTTGTCCACTTTTTTTACTATAAAAAGACCAAGTAGCTTGGATGCAATTGTTTACGGACATTTAGCAATGCTACAAAACGCTAAATTGGTTATAATACCTTTGCTAAATCATCTTAAATCTTGCCCAAGCCTTTTAGCTCATTGTCAAAGAATGGAAACTTTAGTTAATGCAAATAGTATGGTTTCTGTTTTTAATTAATAATAATTGTTCAGTAACTACGTATATTTTTTTTAGAATTTACTAAAGTGGATACAAATGAATCAAGGGAGAAGGCTGCAATAGACAAAGAATTCCCTAACCGTATTCGGAATATAATATTAACTGCCGTCTTCGGAATAAGCACCTTACTTTTATATACAATAAGCACAGGGATTATACAGATAAACGTGAATCAAGATGATATATCCGATAATGAGACAGAAGAGGAGCAGCTTGAAGATTAACTGTTAACAGAAAGAAGCTATTTTCTGGCCTACTTTCACCCTTTAAACAATAAGTCAACCATTCATAAATATATTTCTATCACAAATATTTTACGATAGCGTCAATCAATTCAAATAACAACAACAAAACAGGAAAAACAATCATTACACGTAAAAAAAAAGTTAAATTTTCTTCTTTTGAGCATTTTAAGGCTTTTTTCACTTGATTACAATAGCTTTTCAGATTTTACTTAACATATATAATCAAACATAACCCTCTTTATACTCTTCATTGATTTCAATGTATGTTGAAGGTGAGCGGTAAGATTCTAGTTTTGTTAACCTTGTAGAACTACTTCTCAAATCTTCATTAGAGGAAGTGGAATCTCTATAAAGTCTATGGTCTGCAAAGTCATAACGAAATTTCATGGGATTTGGTCTTTTGATAGCGGATTGCTTTCCACCAGGGATCAACCTATTAAATATTTTTAATTAAACATTATTAAACACCTTCAAGTCGACTATCCCATCTGATAGATTGGCCCTGAGAACGAATTCCCATTTGTGGTTTCATTAAATTCTTAGAAAAACATTGAGACCGAGAAGGAGGCCAATCGTCAGACGGCGATGTCGAAATTTAATCATTTCTACAACGGTGCGATCGTGTATTTTCCCTATTTTCTAGAATAAAAAAACCGCAAACATCTCAACAGGTATAGTCCTGTAGAAATCGTAAGATATTTTTTGAAAAATATAGAATTTACGTACGTACTCAGGTCTGTGAACCCTTCCTCTTCTTTTCACAATTCTAAACTTTTGGCTAGCAGCACGCCTATCTTTTCTGCGAATCGAGGGTGAATCTGTTATTCCGGCTTTGCAACCCATTAAATTTTGCATGCAATGCCTAAACGATTTGTTCAAAACCCAATAGAGAATAGGATTAACAGCACAATTAGCGTGAGCTAATAGTAGAACATAATTAAAAATCATTCGAATAGTTGTTGCCGTCTCTTCACCAGTAGTTAAATCCATAACAAATGACATAATGCTGTAAGGCATCCAGCATATAATGAACATGAGAACAACAATGAAAAGCATTTTCGTTATTTTTCTTTTACCAACATCGATTGAAGTTCCGTTGAGGTTTACCGAATTCGATTGCAATGGACCACTCCATATTCTTCTTGCAATTGACAAATAACTAGATAGCATGACAAGCATAGGCACTATATACAAAACTATTAATACACATGTACCATAAGATCTTCTAAATAAGATTCCCGTTGTTCCGTTCATACTGCTGCTCGTACAAAAGTATATTGATTCTGGCCAGTTTGTGACTGGCTTTGTCGTTCTCATAGCCAGAAATTGTGGAAATGCGCAGAGGGCAGATAAAATCCAAATTAAAGACAAGGTGAGCATTGCTTTCGCCTTTGTTGCAATTCTATGTCTCATAAACGACTTGAAAGCAAAGTACCTGTCCACACTTAAGGCAGTTAAGGTGAAAATACTAGCGAAGACTGTTGTACCTAAGGATAATTATTAGTGAATGATTACTATCTTCCTTATATTCTCTTCTCTCTGCTTTCTCTTTTTGGGTTTCTTTATCATTAAAACAAGTATACTTTACAACAGCAACATGGTTCAAGGTAGGAAGGATTTTTAGCCGCTAGTGATTAGGAATATAAGAAAAGGCTAATGAATTTATTTTTCTTCTTAGTGTAGTAAGAAAAACAGGAGACAATCATGTATTTAAAATGTACAATTTGATCCTTCTAGGGACTGTCTCCTCTTTTGTAAGAGGAACTTACGCTGAATTAATTGACAGCGAGAGAGAGAGAGAGAGAGAGAGAGAGAGAGAGAAGACGAAATGCTCGGTAAATTTGATATAAGGAATTGAAGGAGAAAGCAACCGAATACCTTGTAAAAGGTTGGAAGACTTGCACAGAAATTCTCCGTAATACCATCTATTGTCAACAGCGTTTGCAACTGAGAGAGGCATACATAACAGTGTCATACATAAGTCAGCCACAGCAAGATTGACCAAAAAGAGGTTTTTGACCCTTCTCATTTTCTTAAATCTGACTATTACTGATATAACAAGTGAATTTCCGGTAAGAGCCAATAAAAACACTGGAATGTAGAGTATTAACAGGACAATAGTTCGAGGTTCCTTTATAATTAGTTGCGAGGCAAAGAAACTCTCAATTATTCTCCTGTATTCTTCTGTTTTATTTCGGACAGAATCATTTGTACGCATCATATTTATATTCTAAGTGAAAAAAAGAAAAGAAAAAAACATTGAGTTATTCGTACAAACCAATCAGAATAGATAAACGTACAAAGGAAAGAAAAACTTGTCTAACAAAGGATGAACGACTTTGTGTGTGTTTTTTTAATAAATATAAAAAACAACTTACACATAAAATGCTGGAGGATTTGAAAGGATTTAATTTCCTATTCAATACTTATGCGAAATGTTTAATACCTCGTTCCTTTTATTCAGATAGCGTCTAACTTGATCGTAAAATATCTGCTTTTTATATTCAGATAAAATGAATTTTGCCGCTTTCTATCAATTCATCAGTCGTCAGTTTACGTCCAAGAAACGAAAGAAAATATTTTTTAGCACCAGAATATGGCATTACAAACAACTCTAATGAACGAAGCTTCGACCTTAGCAATTTTCTAGGCGTTTATGATTGCCCATCTATAATAGCGCCACCTACCCCTTCAAATTAGACAGATTCTCAAAAAACAGGAAAAAAAAACTTATCAAATGTATCCTCGGTTAATTGCGATCATAAAAGTAAACAAACAACTGCAATGAGCAAGAATTCTGAAACGTGTTTAATGCATTATGAGTAATCTAGGACAATAATTTTCCAAACAGGTAGACCGTGAGGCATAAATGTATACTGAAAATGCACTCATCATTATAAATATATATAATATCTATAATATTATCACTGAATAATCGCATCTGAGTGTTCAAATCGAACATCTTAAATATTTATTTATTACGGAATATCAAACAGAAAGAAAGGACATTGACATACCCTTCCTTCGTTACCTAATGGCAATTTTTTCCCCTTAAAATAACATTAGTTTTTGAATATTCTATTTAATAAAACCAAATGAACTTACTGTATATACTCTTTTTACCAAAACTGGATATAGGATAATCCTTCTTTCCTTAATAGACACGGAAAATGGATATTTCTTTTTGCAGCAATATCCGTATAAAACTACATTTCATTTCATACATGTAATTCGTATTTCTTTTCTATTATATTAATATAATGCACTTAACAGTTCAGTTGCATGTGATACCCAATGCTAAAAAGCAAGAGTCGTGCACTAAGTACTCCCAACGTTCTATATTTCTTGGCCAGCTGGCATAATTAATTAATTAATTAAGCATTCTAATAACCAAAAACCGATTATTTTACGTCAGTGTGAAGATTCTATAAAAAATGGCATTTATTCAGATATTATCACCTGCTGTAAATGAAAATAACATCTTTTGAAAATAAACAATTGGCTAGGTAACAAGGTATTCCATTTCTTTTGGTGTTAACCTATAAATAATACCATGTGCTAGACTTATCATCAGTGTAAGATATCATCAATAAATTTAAAAGTAAAAATACAGTATTATTAAAGATATAAGTATTATGCTTTTCAACATATTAAACCTTAAAGGATGTTATATTAAATGTCTATATTAGCTTTAATGACGTCAAGAATTTTTAGGTAATAGACAAATTTGTAATGAGATCTAATAAGGCAATAAAAGAATGATTCAGTAAGAGAAAAATTGTATTAAATGTACGCTTTTCATAAATAAAGCATTGAGAAAATAGATTAATGAAGTAGGCGCATAAAATTCTCTTTTATTATGATTTTGTTTTCTCATAAACTGTTACAGCAGCAAACTTCTACTGCAGAGAAATATATTTGGTGCATAAATCAAACAATTAAAAGAAAATTGACAAACAAAATCTATTAACTTTCTAATTGTGATAATATCTCCTGATTGTTGAATAATTTATAGACAATATATTATATAGTTAGAAAATTATTGGAGAAATAACAATAATGTTACCCTTATTTAAACTAAGAGTAATACAAATCAACTTTTCTCTATTGACATTGTAAAATGTAAAGATAGAAAAGTCAACATTCTTTTAGGAGTTGTTTAGTTCTTCATTTTCAACTTTTATTCTCTGTTGTAGTTCGGAAATTAATTTTTTTTCTTTGCAAATCTGAATAAAAACAATCAAAACCATTCTTTTCAAGGAACACTGTACATAAACTGTATATCATTACCGTTTGACGTCCGTCTGCTATCTTCTCTTGTATAGATTTTAATTCGGACTCTTCATAGGCCACTTCTTTTTGAAGTTCAGTTTTCAGTTGTTTCAGTTTACCTAAATTCTGCTTTCTATTTTTTACTATTGTATTCATTATAATTAGCATTATTTCTTTACTAAGTATCATTATTTGAAAGATTAACCTATCCGTTTTAATTTCTTTAATTCTTCTTGAGGTTCCCTAAAAACTGAGCCCATTCTTAAGTCATCAATAACAGTCGTTCTCTCTTTCACAGCTTCGTTCATAGTTTGCCTTTCTTTTTCCTTTTTATGCTGAAGATTATTCAAAATTGATTGACTCTCTCTAAACTTTTGTTCCAGTAATGCTATATCTGTACTTTCAAATGTTTTGATATCATTGACCAAAAAGAATACTCTTTAGCATACCTTTATTGCATTTTTCTGATCTTTCTTCTAATTCTCTCTCTCTATGGAGACTAAATGAGAGACTAAACTCTGTATTTTCTAAAGTTTTACGAGTACTTTCACAGATACTTCGCACTTTGATAGAAATGATATCCTATTAATCGTTTGACTTGCTAAAATCTTGAATTTATTAAACCTGTATCCTCAGTTTTTGTCAGACTTTCCAATTCAGCTTTAAGAACATTCTTTCTGGCTTCTTTTTTCTCTATTGAAGCCCTCATTGAAGTCAAAAAATCAGTGATTTTATTCTCATCCATTATAACGATGTCTATTAAGCGAATATAAGTTTATTTACTTCTATTTCTTGCAAAATTATGGGAATAAGTTTTCAAACAACCGGAAGTTTATCACCCAGTGACATCTGCTTTTCTAATTAGGAATAGGGGGCGCTCATCTTTAAATACTCAGGATTAAAGTATAGAACAAAATGAGAAAGAGAAAATCTCGTAAAAAAATTATCATTCTAAAGAAAAAATACATTCTAGAAGAAATTAATTTTATCCCACAGTAGAATTATCCAGGAAATTACTACTAATTTCCTATTTCAAAGCTTGTAATATAGAATAAAGTAAAAATATAAATTTCTCTTCTGTAATTTATATTAGACAAAGAAAAGATAACAAAGAATATCACTAATAGAATTTTAGGTTGATTTATAATTAAATTGAAAGCATTCTTGTATCTTTTACTTAGTCACGAATTTATCTTGCGGTCTAAGCACGACATATATGGAACAACGTTTATTAATTCTAAAAAATAACTGTCCATCTTAAAGGGAAAATGATTAAGGAATAACTAAAGACACCACACATAGTATCAAACGAGACTTATAATAACTTTATTGTGTTAATTTTTAGGATAAATTTGAGAAGATCAAAAGAATGTGTTACATTTTAGTTAGAAGTATTGAATTTGTCTCGTTGGGATCTTCCGTAGCTTTATTTTGTGGTTCTTCAATTAAAATTTTTTCCACATTTGGTGTTGCAAGTGTCTTAGATTTTTCAAAATATCTTACCATTACTTCAAAGACTATATACATTAATATACACATTAAAGCCCCAAGAAGAGATGCGTATAGGACTGAAAAAGGAGAGACTGAGTCAAAAAGAACTCCTACCACGGATGGACCTATTATATTTCCAAGTGAACTACCGATTGATAATATCCCAGCAGCAATGCCATTCATTTCTATTACTTCCGAAGCTCTGAGAACAACTGAAGCGTATGTACTACTCATTCCTAGCCCGAAAACAGCCGTGCTTATCCACATAACCATTGGGTGGTATTTGCATAATATGGCAGAGGTTAACATTGATAAAAATGTCAAAACAGTAGTAATAATAATCATTGTTTTAGGGCGTAGGAAAATGGATATTGGAACAGCCAAAAACCTCCCGACTGAATGAGCGCCCCAAAGTACAGATGTTATTAAAGGACCGTCACTCTTATCCCAATGTAGACCCTTGATTACAAAAGTTGCTAAAAAGTGGCCAGGTGTATCTTCAGTAACAAGTAACCAAAAGTAAAACATAACGAGAATAACTAAAAAGGCTATTCGCTTCTTCTTGTTTAACATTTTAATGTTTTTATTACATTCTCTGTTAGAAGGGTCGTCAACAGTACTTGTTGCTTTCGTGAAAATGGTAGATTTTAATAGAAAAAACAGTATGGTAAACATTAAAATTGATGGAACGGCTATGATGCCTGCAATAATTCCTGCGTAATGTACTCGGATATCTTCATTTGATGCATTAAACCCTTTGGTTACAGTTTCTGATGTTGTATTATCGCCAATTTCATAAGCATTTATGTCTTTAGGCAATTCTTTAAGTAGAAAAGGCTTAGCGATAAAGGGACCTATTGCAGCTCCTAATGACCAAACAGCATGGGCTGTCTGAAGAAGTGGTTTTACCAGCTTCGAACCTTTCCATACATAGACAATATATGACTGTCCTCCACTATCAACTGCACCCATAAATATACCTGATAGAGTATTAAAGAATATAAATAAACCTAAATTCGGAGAGGCGGGTACTGCAGCTATAGTTGCTCCAATTCCTAAATTTGCCACGGCAAACCAAAATTCGTTACTTACTCTGTCATAAAGTACAGAACAAAGGAAACTGCCAACTAAATAGCCGAAAGCATGAAAAGAAATTCCGATTGAAATTCTTTGGGTATCTGTATTTAACATTATTTGAAAATCAAGTAAGGCTGGACCGAACAAACCGGCACACACTCCCAGCACAAAAAACGATAAATAAATAGCAAGGGTTCGGAATTTCTTCCTCTCTACTGTATTGACGCTGGAATCCATCTAAAGCAGGTTATCATCTGATGAACAGCTTCTTAGAATGAATTCATATTTATAGTTTGGTAGATAAGATAGTACGCCGTTTAAAGAACAAACGCAAATATCTCTCCTAGCAGACACGTGTAATTAGAAATTCGCAGACGAAATATTCGCTCGTCCAAACTTCATTACCAGTTTTCTGAAGAAATCACGAATCTTTATAAATTATTTCATTTGTTTTCTATTAGGCCTATTACAATTTTTGGAAAACGAAATATGTATTTTTAAAAAATTAAAGGATGTTCGATTAAAAATGAAATGATCAATAGTGTTTAATAAATAAGAAAAATAGAAAAAGATGCCTAAAAATTCCTTAAGTACTAAGAAAAAAGTCTTTAAAAAGAAGCTTACTTCTCCTACAACTAATAGAATACGTAGCGGTTCAGTTTATTCATATATTTCAAAAAATTTAACACCTAAAGTCAGTATAAATCGTGACACTGATATTAAACCTAATCTTGTTGATGTGTCAACTGGTATTTCTCATCAAAATCTATTTGATATTCAAAGAGAAAAAGTTGAATTATTAAAGACATCAGCTGTAAATAATAATACAATTAATAGCATTAGCTTTGAAGTTTTTATTGAGGCGTATGAAGATGTTAATCAGTCATTTCATAAAAGTGTAAGGCCTGAAGAGACTCTTAAGCATTTAAATAACATATCTAATAATCTACAACGATGTATGGATCTTTTATGGACCCATTTATGCGCAATACAAAATTCTACTATAAATGCTCGAGAAGAACTATATGGAAGATTGGATAAGGCAATTTTCAACAATGATAAAATAACTTTAAATGGTTCAGAAGATGAGTTAAATTCGTGGAAAATTAACTTAGAACTTGCTGAATTAGCCGAAGAAATGGTTAAAGCTGCAAAAATTACAACAATTTGCAAACAAGTTAGAACAATACGAATTTGTATGCAACTATTTATTACTTTTTAATTTAATCCAGGCAATAACGAGGACAACGGAAATTGCCGAAAGACTCAAACTAGAAGCTAATTTATTAGAACAGAGAATTAGAAAAGAGCGTAGCTTTCAACTAGAAAGAGAAAAGCGAGCTTTAGATGAGAGAAAGAAAAATGAGTTCAAACAAATCAAAGAAAGACAATTACAAACAGAAAGAAAAAATCGTCTAGAGAATGAAAGAGTGGCGATACTGAGGAGAAGCGATTACAAAATCAACGAATCTTTTAATTTTGAATATCCCTATCAGATTTCAAATGAAGACGGCTCAACAGAGCTGTGCTGCATTATCCGAACTAATTCGAAATCCTTCACCGAAGATTCAATAAATGTTAATCCACTCAACGGTACCTCTTTTCACTACGAACCTAATGATGAATTAATTAGTAAATTAGTTCAATTAGAAAGTAACGAATCCAACTTATTGAATAAAAATAGTCTTTTCTTAACAATACCTCATTATATGAATAGACTTAGCTCTCAAACAAGAGAACCGATTGTAAAATTTTTATCTAAAGAGAATAATTGGAGAGAATTAAAAACGACTGAAGTTTTGATAGAATCGAAAAAAGAGCTCAAATTTGCGCAAATAGAATTAAAAGAATTTGGAACTTATGCCGTCGTAGCCTGCCTTAAAAGAGATCATTTAGTAATTACAAAAAAAGGAGGCAAAATTAAAAGTGCTCTTGACCCCCGATTAACAATCTTTTCTAAACCGAATACCTTTCCTGATAAGGAACATTTTACAGTTGCTAGTCAAATTGTTGACAGGTGATTTATAGATGTTATAAATTCAAGTTTTTCCTCTTATATTTTGTTTATTTAACAGCAACAGAATTAACGAAATGCGGTCAATAACTTCTTGTGGTCAAGCTGTTTACAATGTTTCGGCGTTTTACCACTTGCAATGGGAAAGCCATAAACTGTTAGAGAAAATTACAGTTAATGTTCCAATCAATCCAAATCCAACGAAAGCCAAGAAAATCGCAAAAGGATTAAAGCCACACGAGAAGAAATCTGGCAAGAAGTCAAGACTTAATGAAGGGGAAGGTGAAATTTTGTACTTGGTGAAATCCTTTGGAAGTGGTGACAGATGGAAAACTGACAGTATAAATGTAACAGTGAAAAAATTGGATATTGTTCAATTCACAACTCAGGAACCCTTACAGAAATTCATCATTATTCGTATGAAGGCTAGATCAAGTGGGGAAGAAGCCTCTATTGTTGCTGAGACCTTGTATAATCTATTGCAAAAACGCTATGCTGAAGTCTTTGTTCGACAGCATAAAGATAATCTCAAACATTTAATAGTTACAATAGTGCCCTCTATGAAATCGGATAAAATGGGCCTTACTTTGAACAACCATGGTTTTACAGCAGGTGAAGAAGAATCAATTGGGGTTGAACTTTTTGAAGGTGATCTTATAAAAATTCAATTTTGTGGCAACATGCAATTTCAAAATGTGAATCAACAAGTTGAAATGATATACAATTCTCAATTAGATACCAAAATCAGCGCCATTATTCAAGTTAAAGATCAATATCTACAAAAAAATTTCGATAATTTTAGAGCAATTCTACAACTAATACTAAAAACAAGATTAAGAAAGATAAAATCATCACAAAAGTCAATAACAATTGTTCAACCAATAGAAAACAATGAAAT